>CAUYLG010016048.1:0-112641 GCA_963573385.1 Cacajao melanocephalus
ACCCAAAATAAAAAAAAAAAAAAAAAAAAAAAAAAAAAAAAAAAAAAAAAAAAAAAAGTCAGGCATGGTGGTGGGAGCCTGTAATCCCAGCTACTTGGGAGGCTGAGGAAGGAGAATTCCTTGAACGCAGGAGGTGGAGGTTGCAGTGAGCCAAGATCATGCCACTGTATTCCAGGCTTGGTGACAGAGCACGACTCTGTCCCCCCTCCCCCAAAAAAAAGGAAAAAAGAAAAGGGCTGTCAGAGGGCAGTAAAATTTACAGGCACTGGATTGCCCTAGGCATGAGTCCCAGTGCCTCCTTCTTGTTTCTTAAATGGTTAACCTGGGATGAGTCATTTAAAGAGATTAAATGAGTTTAACCTCTTTAGGTAACAGTTATGTGGTGGTCATATGATAAATACTCAACAAATGATAACCATCATTACTGCCATTGACAAAGCCAAATTTTTATAGTTAAGATAAAATGTTTAATAGGAACCGCATAATAAAAATCTTCAAACGCAACTTAGTTAAGTTGAAATAGGCTTCCCTACTTACAAAAGTGTACGTTACTTTTCAAAGCAACTATACTATCGCCTTAAAATAATAAACTTTTCTTGCTTTGGCACAAAGGTATTTTTAGGAGTATGTTAGTATTTTCGTTTTCATTTTAAATTTTCTTTGAAAACATTTATTTAAAAAAAAACATAAATTATGTGTCCAAAAATAAAAGATCTTACCTTCTAATAATAGATTCTGAAATGTTTTGAGATAAAAAGCAATCAATACTAGAGTCAGCCCTTGGTGTTTTTCCCTGAGCTACAAATTAACTGTTGACCTTTCCAGATCCATCTCTCTTCTCATTCTTCTCCCCTCAGAAGGTTGATGCTTAAAGTCATGCATTAACCCGGCCTTCCTTTGCCCACTGCCTTCCACTTGGCCCCAGCCAGTGAGAGGCACTGGCAGGAGTTGAGAGGGCAAGAGCTATCACATCAGATATATTCATTTCTCGAAGGCAGGACCTGACCTGGCGTAAGATTCATTTCAGGAAATAGGACTGGGACTTTATAACCCTGAAGTCAGCATACGGCTGACTGTGTCCATTTAGATCTCTGTCCATTTCCTTTGAATTAGATTCCCTATTATGCTCTGACAATGTTCTGAAAATCTTTTTGTGAATGTTACTACTTTCCCAGGACAGAAGCTGCCTTCTTTTAAACAATCACCTGTAACTAACCCCTCTTTATACCATGATCTGCAACCGTACTGTGTGTACATTCACCCAGGGGCACTTGTGCATTTCCTGGCCCAGTGGAAAAATAAGAGTTCTTTATGCTGCTCTCATTTTCTGAATGGAGTAATAGTCAAGTAAAATAATACAGGGCATTTTCAAGGGAGGAGAACTGTCCAGTTACTCTAAAGCATAGATAAGGATATGGAAATAGCAGGTAGAAAGATTGACTCCAAGTGGCAGCCAAAACACTGAGGGAGTATTTGAATTACACTGTTACATATTTAAACATAAATGTCATATATTAAATTCTAAATATACAAAATACAGCATGTTCAAAATAAATTGGTCATTTTTATAACAGACATTGTGTGTGTGTGTGTGTGTGTATGTGTCTATAAGACAATATAAATAATTAAAGCCTTCATTCAAAAAACTTTTGAAAGAATTTCTAAAATCTGGAATCCCACTGGGAGAATGTATCTTAGAGGTAAAGGCACATAACCCTACCAGTTTAATAAATTTCCATTTCAATAGCTCTCAAGTACCTAAGTGGTTTTGGTAGCTAGATCCAGGGAGCTTGAAGAGATTTCAATAGAAGGTTTCAATAAAGACAAGGGAATTCTGAGCGTAGTGAGAAAAGGATAGTCAAAGGAAGAAGAGTGGTTGCAGGTGCAGGTGGATTTCTATTATATGATCAAGTAGTTTCATTATTATTTATTTATTTTGAGAAGAAATCTCTCTGCGACACCCACACTGGAGTGCAATGGCACGATCTCTGCTCACTGCAACCTCGGCGTCCGGTTTCAAACTATTCTCCTGCCTCAGCCTCCCGAGTAGCTGGGACTACAGGCCAGTGACACCAGGCCTGGCTAATTTTGGTATTTTTAGTAGAGACGGGGTTTCACCATGTTGGCCAGGCTGGTCTCGAACTCCTGACCTCAAGTGATCTGCCCACCTCAGCCTCCCAAAGTGCTGGGATTATTGGCATGAGCCACCATGCCTGGACTGATCAAATCTTCTTGAATTTCATGATGGGCACCAAACTAATAGGTACCAAAAATATAAATCATTATATTTTTATCCTTTACCCCTGAGCAAACTGCAAATTCAAGGACCATTTTCAACATCTTTAAGATTATAACTATTCTTGGTTAAGGCTCAATAAACACTTGCTAAATGAGATACAGAGTCTGAAAATCATCTACCTGGACTCTTAGCCTTTAATGAGTTTCTTGTATAACCATTACCCCATCATATTTACTGAAAAGATCTGTATCAATTATGCTATTCCATCACAAGTTTCCTGTTAATACCTAAGAAAATAAGCCAATAATCCTTTTAATTATTATGAATTGCTAATGGATATAGAGCAGAAATGGTTTCACGGATGATTTCAGGGAAACCAGAGAAAGTACCTCAAATACTTGAAGTTACAAATCATAAGAATAATTAGTAAAGCTTTATCATGTCTTCAGCACAATCTCATTCTAGGTATTATAGTTGTTATATGCTCTCTAAATTAAAAAAGATACACACACATACATACATACACAAACACACACACACACACACACACACACACACACACACGTGACATGGTAATCGCCCCATCAACTGCATACCTCGACCATACTTTGGCTTTCCATTGAAACTTCTCTCTGTAACCCTATATGTGACAGGCAAGCAGTCCAAACCAATGCCATTTTGGCCCCTGAGCCATTTTAAGACTTGTAATAGGTAACTAAGGTCTGTAACTTCTACCCTATTCAGACAATGTGTAAACTAATGCTTATCTTGACTTCTGTGAAGCACTTAAGTAACAACCGGAATGTCCAAAGTACGTTGGCCCTTGGAATGTCCAAAGTCCCTCACCCTCACCCCCACCCAAGAGGTGGTTTACGGAATGTCCAAAGTCCCCTGGCCCTCCTCAGAACGTCCAAAGCCCCTCGCCCCCACCCCTGCCCAGGAGGTGGTTTATGGGCATAAAAAGTCTTGACACCCTCCTTTCGGGGCCATGGGTTAGAGAGACAAGAGTCCTCCATGGCCACCAGCAATAAAGACCCTGTAATTTGGCGTAGTCTTTGTCTCAGTGGTGATTTCACCCTCGCTCAGTTACAACATATATATATACATATATAGGCATATATAATTCCATGTGACTTATCATCAAAGGACCTTTTAAGAAAGAAATCTGTTTCCTATTCTATCCTGAGTTTTGGTTTTCTCTTGTATAAAGTAGGGATAAGGGATTATCAGGATTCATTGAAATAACACAAAATACCTGACACATGATTATTTCAAAAATAAATGCAATTTGTTCTTTTATTTATTGTGACTTGCTCACCTAATCTCATTTCACCTCACAAGATTATTGTGAGAAAAAACATGGCATAGTATTTTTAAAAGCTTTTTGTAAATTATAAGTTACTCAACAGATACTAATGAGTATTTTCAGTAAAGTTACAATACTATTCCCTACATTTTAATATCTCCCGTTCTGTCTTTAATCTTTTTTTGTGATGAATATTTCAAGAACATTTTTTATTTTACAATTCTTAACGCTTTAGTGAATAGTCTGGAAATGTTGATGGCTGTTGTGATACCTCGGTTCTTGGCTTTTTGGCTTAAGAGAATTTAAATGAGACACACAGCAAAGGACATGCAGCATTGAATACTTTACTGCAAAAGAAAAAGAATATTTTGAAAGTCAGGTGCAAAATAGACAGCATACCCTGAAAGAGAGGATTCTGAGCGAGCTGCCTGTAAGAGTGAGGCAGCACTGATTATTGCTGGAGAAACTCCCTTTATGAGACGTTTACATGATTTTTCATGAGCAGGTGGAAAGAGGTGTTACTAGTAAGCATGTTCTGGGTGGTCTTCTGTGTGCACATGTGCAGCAGCTGTACATGCTTGTTCATATGTCACATGTTTCATTAGCATCTTAAATCTCTACCCAGGGGTGTGTCTTTTACTATTACAGTAAGCAAAAGGTTAGCTTGAGGATGGGTGAAATGAATATGCATATGCCCTCTAGAAGGGGAAAGTAATACTGAGGATAGCTTTGCTTGAATGAGCTCAATTACGATGAGAATCCTAAGGTTTATTGTGTTGGATATATGGTCACTACAGTTGCTGCCTCCAGAAAACATGGTCATTTCCTTGACTACCTCTCCTGACTCAGTAAGTCACGTGTTACAAGCTAGATTGTGTTCTCTCAAAATTTGTATGTTGAAGTCCTCATCCCTGGTTCCTCAAAATACAATCATATTTCGAGAAAAGATCTTTTAGGAGGTGATTAAGTTAAAAGGAGATTTTAAGAATGACTCTTAATCCAATCTACCAAGCCGAATTCTACCAAACATTTAAATAACTAGGATCAATCCTTCTCAAACTCTTCCAAAGAACTGAAGAGGTGGGAATACTACTTCCAAACTTATTTTACAAGGCCATCATTACCATGATACCAAAGCTGGGAAAAAACACTACTAGAAAATAAGACTACAGGCCAATATCACTAATGAATAAAGGTGCAAAAATCCTCAACAGAATACTAGCAAATTACTTTCAACTGTAAATTAAAGAGATCATTCACCACAATTAAGTGGAATTTATCCCATGAATGTGATTCATCACATTAACAGAATAAAGGACAAAAACTATATGATCATCTAAACAGATATAGAAAAAGCATTTAACAAAATTCAACATCCTATCATGAGAAAAATTCTCAACAAAATAGTTATAGAAGGAAAATTTCCTCACAGGCCATTTAAGAAAAGCCCACAGCTAACATCATAATCAATAATGAATATTTGAAACTTTTTCTTCTAAGATTCATTGCAAGACAGGGATGCCCATTCTCACCTTTGCTATTCAACATGTAACCCAGAGTCTGTGAGTTTTGGGTACACACTGTGAAAAAGTACCTACCTGCAACCATTGCCCATTAAGTTCTTGTTGTTTCAAAAAGTTCGAGGAAGAAGCTCAGCCCCAGAACAACAAAAACCAGTCAGATCCAGAAATGCCTGAGTTGGAGATGAAATTTGGCAAATTCTCACCACCAACCATGCTAACATCCCCAGCCAGGGAGGAGTTTATTCTCCATTTTTATACACGTGGCATACGAAAAAGCATGATCAGCAACTGTGCCTGTGCTGCTGCTACTCCACCTCTGCAGGCGATGACTCTGATAACCAGCCTCATGAAAGGCTCTTTTCATCTCTCTTTGGGGGGGCACCACTTTGGGAACCATCCCCAACATTTTCTTTACTTGTTGCAAATAATGAAACCGCTTGTTAAATCCACCATCGTTTGTGGTCATTAGACTGTCACCCAAACGATCAAACAAACTCTGTCTTTGGCTGGTTGGTGCCCTGGGAGATTGAGAGACATACCCCTTGTGGTAAATGGTAATCTAGATCTGGTTAACAGTGAAATTAACTGTGAAGATCAATTTTTTTCAAAAAAATGGGTTTAAGGTCCTTAGATGAGTGTGGTGGGCAAGACATTTCCCAAAGCCAGAAAGGACCTAAGTATGCCCCGAAGCCCTCAACCTCGACAGGCTGGGGAAATTTTAACTTATAAGAAGAGGCTCGTACCACCTGGGTACATTCTGGGTACATTTTCAGATATATGTTTTTAAAAGAAGGGGCAGATATTTTGCTCTATGCATGAATAGGTTTGTGCAGAGCAGAAGGGCTGCATTAGGAGCAGAACAGCTTACCCTCACACATCTGCTTACTTGTGTTTTACACATCAGAGAAGTTTGCCTCTTTGGGAGAGGAAAAATTAATGATTGGATATCAGCATAGCCCATACCTCATTACCTAAACCCTTTGAGACCTAGGATCAGCCCTGAATGAGGACCCAAAGGTATCAGGAACCCGACTTCTCTCCTAGAGAAAGGCCCATTAGGGCACATTCGCTAACACTGGAAGATCTTTGGGTATTCCCCAATGACTGAAAAGCAGATGATTTTCTTCAGCAATATAGCCTGACTGCAGTGTGCCCTATCCAGGAACGTAGTCGAAGATCAGGTCATTTAATTACCACATCATTCTATAGCTAGATCTTTTCTGTAAGGGATAAGAGAAATTAGATGTGATACCCTACGGCCAGTATTTTATGGCCCTGTACCAGAAGAGGACCCTACACATACAGCGCAGGCTTTGCACTAAGTGGGACCACCCAGATCTCCTGCTAAAGTGCCAGAGAAAGTGCTCCCAATCCTAGAGAGCCCTCCAGATGAGGAGGACCTCCTCTGCTCCATAAAACTCAGGAACAAAGAGGACAGAGAGAGGAAGGCTGTCATCCCAACCACCTGGGCCTTCCCCACCTCTACAAGGGAAGTTCCTTCCCCAAACAAAGTGTCAAGGGCTTCCTATTCCCTCTCCCAGCACCAATCCTCCTCTCCCAATTAGCGCAACACTGAGTAGGAGCTTCTAGAAGCTAGGAGGCAGATGCTGCTCTTTCAACAGGTTCTGAATGGGGATGGGCATTTAATCTGAGTGTGTGTGTGTTTTCTGCTCTTAACCATAAGGCAACCTCAGTCTCCCAGTACCCTCTGAGGTAAAACTTGACCTATACAAGCCAAGAGACTGGGTACACATCAACAACTGAAAGACTGGCCTCACCCTGGACCAGCTCATCCTGCATGGATGAGGCCTGACCAAATGCTTCTAGGTACTCATTCTTCTCTTAAACTCCAAAGGGCAACACCTTGAATTCACCACTCAAGAGACAAGAAAGCCCAGAAGCCCCTAGAGGACCCCTTCCCAGCATACACTTGTGAACCTGTCAGGGACATCGAATTGGTTTTCAGAAAAAAATGCTCAGATAAGTAAAACGTACCCTTGCCATTCTCCTGACGTACTAGGCATCCTTCTCATCCTGTAGGAACCCCTATGCTTATCACCCTCTTTCACTTTGTTAGGCCCTTAATTGGTGGTAAAGCCCTCCATATGACACCTTAAAATGAACCCCCTCTTTTCCTTATGTTTCTTGGCCCTGTTAGTTCCCATGATCAGTGGTCTCTGGGAGGCCAGGGCAATAGTAAACTTCTCCCATGTTATAACCAGTAGAGATAATTTGTCTGAATGTTGAATATGCCATGCATATCCCCAGACTCAGACAGAGTGTCCTGTTGCTTACCCTTTGCAGAGAAACATTAACATCACAGTGGAAAGAAGGGGCTCCAAAACCCCACCTGAACCTAACTAAGTACGAATGGGCCCCTCCCAGTCTATAGGTTGTGTGGACCTCACCCTGAAGGGCAATGTCACCATGAAAATAGACCTCATTTATTTAAATCGTTCAGAAAAAGGAGAAAACACTAAATGCATTCTGAACAAGAGGGTGGTTAGAGGCAAGTCTGATGTCTACCCCCTTAACCTCATTAACACTTGCATTCCAAGCCCAACCCATGGGTGTCCCCTCACAGACAGCTATGGGGACTTGATAGACCCTAACATGAAATGTCACAATCAACATAAACTTTGGTAAGAGATAAACAACCCCCTGCATATTGGAGACTATCACATAGCACTCCTGAAGCTGTGGGAAGAGTTCCACTGGAAAAGCAAATCTTAGTGGAGCTTTTACTTTTACTCAGCGGAGATTTACCAAGAACACTTATCGTCTCAGTATTATGAGATTACCTCTGCCCTTTGGGGTCCCTGATCACTTGGTTGGTTAAACCGTCTTCTCCTCTCCACAACTTGCAGTGGCTTACTCTGTTGTAGATAATGTAATATACCTAAGACAGTGCACTGGGAGCCTACAGGGGCTCATCTGGATAATAGTCCATAATGAAATCAACCACCATAATAGACCAAAAAGACTATTGGACTAATCTTGTCAGGCATCAGACTTGCTGTCGGGTTAGCTGCCTCTTGGGGGATTTGCATGTCATGAGATCACCCTAAAATAATTTCACCCTATTATCCAATACTCTGGCAGCTAACACACAGAGGCTCTCCAAAATGTGCATATTTCCCTAAATTCACTAGCCAATGTAGGGTTGGATAATCAATTGACCTTAGACTATTTACTAGTAGAACAGGGTCAGGTATGTGCAGTTACCAATACCTTCTGTTGCACCTGGGTAAACCCTCCCAGAAAACAGAGGTTAACATAAAAGAAATATTCAGACACTCAGAATGGCCACATTCCTTCAACCAGAAGGGTAGCTCATCCAACAAGGTTTGCAAGACAGTCAAGTCCACTATACCTCAACTTACCTGATTTCTTCCTCTGTTGGGGCCCCTAGTGAGCATTGTTCTCCGTTACTTTTTGATCTTCGTATATTTAAAGTGATAGTAAACTTTGTGTCCTCTAGACTTTGACACTTTTATCTCTATCTTTCATTACAACAAAAAATATCAGCCCCTTTGAACAACTCCAAAAACTTACTTGAACTCAGTAGCCCAAGAGTTTCACTCTTCTAATTTTAGGAGGACTCAATGCCCCTGGTCTACATGAAGCAGTTAAAGAACGATGACCTCCAGCTCTAAGAATGAGGAGTAGAATGTCTCGGGGGGAGGATTTGTAACCCTCAGTCCCTGGGTTTTCTGGTACACGCTGTGAAAAAGTGCCCACTTGTAACTTTTGCACCTTGAGTTCTTATTTCAAAAAGTTCCAGGAAGAAGCTCTGCCCTAGAAAACCAGTTGGATCCAGACATGCCTGATTACCTCTCCTCATTACTATACTAAAAACCTCATCCAGAGAGGTGTTTATTCACCATTTTCTACACATAGATGTCAAAGCATCATCAGCAACTGTTCCTGTGCTGCCTTTACTCCACCTCTACATGCAGTGACTCAGCTAATCAGCCTAATAAAAGCCCTGTTTTCATCTTTCTTTGGAGAGGCACTGCTTTAGGAACTTCCCTAGTGTTCTCTGTACTTGTTACAAGTAATAAAATCCTCTTGTTAAATCTTTCTTGGTTGTGGTCATTAGACTGTCACTCGCCAAGCAATCAAACCCACCAGTTGTGCGGCTATTAAATATAGGAATGAAAGTACTAGGGAGAGCGACAGACAGTAAAAAGAAATAAAGGGGTATTCAAACTGGAAAACAAGTAAAATTATCCCTATTTGCAGAGGACACGATCCTATATATAGATAACCCTAAAGCCCGCACCAAAACCTTAAGAATGAATTAATGAGTTCAGTCAAGTTGCAGGATGCAAAATCAACATACAAAAACCAGTCGCATTTCTTTATGCCAATAAAGAGTTACACAAAAAGTAAATCAAGAAAGCAATCCCATTTATGATAGCATTAGAAAGAATAAAATACTTAGGAATAAATCAAGGAGATGAAGAACTTGTATACTGAAAACTATAAAACATTGATGAAAGAAACTGGAGAAGACACAAATAAGTAGGAAGATACTCCATGTCCATGGACTGGAAAAACTAATATTGTTAAAATGTCCATAGTACCCAAAGCAGTATACAGATTCCATGCAATCTCTATAAAAATTCCAATGGCTTTTTTCACTTAAATAGAAAAAAAACCTCTAAAATTTGTAGGGAACCACAAAAGACCTCAGGTAGCCAAAGCAATACTGAGAAAGAAAAACAAAGTTGGAGACATTACATCCCTATTTTAAATTATATTACTGGCCAGGCATGGTGGCTCACACCTGTAATCCCAGCACTTTGGGAGGCCAAGGTGGGTGGATCATGAGGTCAGGAGATTGAGGCCATCTTCTCCAACATGGTGAAACCCTGTCTCTACTAAAAATACAAAAATTAGCTGGGTATGGTGCAGTGTGCCTATAGTTCCAGCTACTTGAGAGGCTGAGACAGAGGAGAATCGCTTGGACCCAGGAGGTGGAGATTGCAGTGAGCCGAGATTGCGCAACTGCACTCCAGTCTGGTGACAGAGCGAGATTCCATCTAAAAAAGAAATATATGTATATATTACAAAGATATAGTAATCAACACAGTATTGCACTGGCATAAAAACCAACACACATAGACTAACACAACTGAATAAAGGGCCCAGAAACAAACTCAAGTATATATGGTTAACTAATTTTCAACAAGGGCACCAACGATGCATAATGAGAAAAGGGTAGTTTCTCTAGTGCTGTTGGGAAAACTGAATATCCACAGGCAAAAGAATGAATTTAGACCTTTATCTGTCACCATACAGAAACATTAAGATAAAATGAATTAAAGACATAAACTTGAGACCTGAAACCATATAACTAACTAAAGAAAACATGGAAGAGGCTGGGCATGGTGGCTCATGCCTGTAATCCCAGCACTTCGTGGGGCCAAAGTAGGTGGATCACTTGAGGTCAGGAGTTGGAGACCAGCCCGGCCAACATGGTGAAACCCCATCTCTACTAAAAATAAAAAATTAGCCAGGCATGGTGGCAGGCACCTGTAATCTCAGCTACTCAGGAGGCTGAAGCAGAGAATTGCTTGAACCCAGGAGGTGGAGGTTGCAGTGAGCCGAGATTACACCACTACAATCCAGCCTGGGCCACAGAGCACGACTCTGTTTCAGAAAAAAAAAAAAGAAGAAGAAAAAAACATGAAATAAAAGTCCCTGAATATTGGCCTTAGCAATGGTGTTTTGGGTATCACACCAAAATTTCATGCACGAAGGGCAAAAATAAACATGTAGGACTATATCAAACTAAAAAACTTCTGCACATCAAAGGAAACAATAAAATGAAAACTCACTTTATAAAGAAAAAATATTTGTTAACCATATAGCTGATAAAGGGTTAATAATATATAAGAAACTCACACAACTCAGTAGAAAAAATAAAACACAAATAACACGATTAAAAGATGTGCAGAGTGTCTGAATAGTCATTTCTCCAAAGAAATAGGCAACAGGTATATGAAAAGGTGCTTGATATCACTACTCAGGGAAATGCAAATTAAAACAACAATGAAATTCCACTTTACATCTGTTAGGACTACTATCAAAAAGACAAGTGTTGGCAAGGGTTTTGAGAAAAGGAAGCCTTTGCATACTATTGGTGGGAATGAAAATTAGTACATTCATTATGGAAAACAGTGGGGAAGTTTTTCAAAACTTTAAAAATAGGATTATCATTAGACTCAGCAATCCCTCTCTAGGTATATACCCAAAGGGAATGAAATCAGCACCTTTGAGAGATATCTGTGCTCCCATGTTTATTGCAGCATTACTCACAACAGCACAGAAATAAAAACAACTTAAGCGTCAGGTGGATGAACCTAAAAGACATGAGGCTAAGTGAAATAAATCAGAGACAGAAAGGAAAAGGCTGAATACATAAAAACAGAGTAACAAGTGCTTCCCAGGGATGATAGGGGAAATAGGAAGATGTTGGTCACCAGGTGCAAAGTTGTAGTTATGTGGGATTAATAAGTCTAGAGATCTAATGTAAAACATAAAATCTATAGTCAATCACTGTATAATGAAAATTTGCTAGGGGAGCAGATTTTAGGTGCTATTACCACAAAAAAAAGTGTATAATAACTATGTGAATACATATGTTAATTTGCTGGCCAGTAGTAATCATTTCACTATGAATATTTATTTCAAAGCATCATGTTGTACAGCTTAAATATATATATAAAATAATAAAATACAGTGGTAATTACAACACACACACAAAATCCAGTGTGCTTGCGTGCACAGAGGAACAACCATGTGAAGAGTCATCAGGAGGGTGGCCATCTGCAAGCCAAGGAGAGAGGCCTCAGAAGAAACTAACCCTTCCAGCACCTTGATCTTGGACTTCCAGCCCCAGAATGGTGAGAAATAAATTTCTGTTGTTTAAGCCATCCAGTCTGTGGTATTTTATCCTGGCAGCTCTAGCAAACTAGTATACCATTTCTACATGCAAAGAAAACTCTAAGATTATTTAAAACTCTTTTTATCTTTTTTTGAGATGGAGTCTCACTCTGTCACCCAGGCTGGAGTATAGTGGCACAATCTCGGCTCACTGCAACCTCTGCCTCTCGTGTTCAAGGGATTCTCCTGCCTCAGCCTCCCGAGCAGCTGGGACTACAGGCATGTGCCACCACGCCCAGCTAATTTTTGTATTTTTAGTAGAGATGGGGTTTCTCCATGTTGGCCAGGATGACCTTGATCTCTTGACCTAGTGATCCGCCCGCCTCAGCCTCCTAAAGTGCTGGGATTACAGGCATGAGCCACCATGCCTGGCCACGTTATTTAAATCTCTTAGTGCTGTCTCTGATCTCAGGGATTTTTTTTTTTTTAGTGTTGCTTTTACTCAAGAATAACTAATTCTGCTGCTCCCCTGTGCCTTCAGATTTAAAGCATGATTGTTATCCAGTGCCTTCTAATGGACTTCAGAATATGGGTTTCCTCACCCATAAAAATAAGAGATTGGACCAGATGAGTTCCTGGACTGCTTACATAGCATTCCATTCTTGAATCCTTTGGTTTTGACTGGGGACTCAGTTGTTTGGTTGATGATTGATCTGCAGTTTATGAGAAAGTTTTCACCAGAATATAGGAAAAACAGAATGCCATAGGGATATCAGAGTATGTTTTACAAAAAGCTGGAATTACCTAATTTGAAGCATTCTTCTTCATTCTGCGTTACTATACTTCACTTTTTATTTTGGTTTTCTGGTGGTAAAATATCTCCTTTCTTCAAATGGAAATGATAGTGGGGTTTTGTTTTAACATTATACTTTACAAAATAGAAAGTCTATAACCTCCAATGAGACAGCATACATCTATTTGCATATATATCACTCTTCCATTAGATTTAGCAGTCCTCAAACTTGAAGTGAAGCCTGGGTTGGCCTTCATTCCCAAGTGGCTTTGGATTTAATTCTTTCTCACTCAAATGAATTTGCATTACTGACTGAATCTCATAAAGGGAATATAGACATCTTTATGGATGTTGAAGTACCTTCATTTTCCCTTTGTTTCAAAGAGGTCTCCTTTCCATATACATATTAAAATGATGTTATAAATAATCAGACTTTAAAAATAATAAAAACCAAATAATTTTGAAGGTACTGAGTGTGTATATCTACAATAACACATCAATTTACTCAATTTTCAATTAATCAGGCCATCATTTATATAATGTTAATTGGCCTTAAAATGCATAGATTTGCTATACTAAGTAATCTGCAAAATAAATGAAAATTTGAGATATGGAGTTTTTAATGTGCTTAATATTATCCAGCTATTTGCAGCATTGGTTGCACTTACTTTTCTTTCTTTTGTCTCTTACATATATTTTCACTGCAATGCATTTTTTTCTAAAATGATTACTCCTAATATATATGATTATATAATTATTAGGTAAAAATTAAAAGTCATCAGCTTCTGTTTTCCCAATAATTTTAAAGAAACATTTCATCATATTTAATACAACATTTCAAATTTTGCTATGTTCTTATCAGTCTGACATTTTGCTTGCTATTACTATACTCAAGATGGAAGCTTTCTTACCAGTTTTGACAATAGGTATTATTTTATTGTACTTATCCTGAATTACTTCAAAATAAATTCATCAAAACAACCACATTAGTGTATTGAATGCTGTCAGTAAAATCTCATTCTGTAGGAGCACTTAGAACTAGAAATGCCTGACAGCTTTTAATTTTGAATTGAATATATGAATCCCTGATGCAAAAGCAATTAGTAAAACTTTTGAAAATAGTCAATATTTGATCATAATAACAGAATTTTCTATCCTTGCAAAAGCAGCCTGTTTTCTTTCCCTTATGAATAGCTGAAGATTTTAGAGTCACTGTTTATCATCTTGTTAATGATATAACATATCATGAGGATGTCTTCCTTCACTTTTATATACCTTATTTTAATATACTTTATATATACTATCAGACTTCCTAATTTATTAAAAAATGCTTGACTATCTGGCTTGTATCAAATTAATTAATTTAATGTATTTATTTTTATTTTTATTTTTTGAGATGGAGTCTTGCTCTGTAGTCTAGGCTGGAGTGCAGTGGCACCATCTTGGCTCACTGCAACCTCTCCCTCCTGGGTTCAAGAGATTCTCCTGCCTCAGCCTCCTAGGTAGCTGGAATTACAGGCACAACCCACCACACCCGGCTCATTTTTGTATTTTTAGTAGAGATGGGGTTTCACCATGTTGGCCAGGCTGATCATAAACTCCTGACCTTGTGATCTGCCCACCTTGGCCTCCCAAAGTACTGGGATTATAGGCATGAGCCACCACGCCCAGTCTGTATCAAATTTACATGCATACCAAATACTGAGGCAAGTTTCAGACAGCTCCTAAAGAATGAGAATGAGTTATAATAAAAAGTCACACAGCATGGTAAATGGATTGGTAAACATTTACATTCTTTTATAAACAAGGGCTAAAAGAAGAAAGAGACAAAGAGGGAGAGGAAGGAACAGGAGGAAGAGAAAGCAAATACTTAAGGAAGGGAAGAGAATGCAGGAAGAGGAAAGGGAAGGAGGGAGAAAAGGGGAGAAAGGCAGAAAGAGAGAGAGACAAAGCCAAAATAGATGAGTACAAAGACTATTTCTAGATAGCATCTAATTTACTCTAGAATGTATATATTTTAATGCATATTGCATGTGTAACAAGTATGCTTTATTTGCTTTGCCTTGTTAAAAATTTAAACTATGTATCTTAAAGTGTTCATAAATGTATAGATAATAACTGTCTAAATGAAAATGAGATTATTAAAAGTTTTGTGTTAAAGGAAAAAAATAAAAGAGGACCTACACCAAATTACATGATTATAGATGAACCACAGATAGAATCTGGAGAGTCTCACGTGTGACTTTGCCACCTTTATTTCAGGTAATCCTTGTAGAGGTTTCCTCTGAGTTTATTGTTCCTACTTTTAATAATACTTATGAGTCATGTCTAAAGAGCAAGTATATATATGACTCAATACTGAGCATGCTAATTTGTTAAATGATAGAGCACAGCTCTCCTGTTGAATGACAACCAAATAAGTCCCTTTCTTTAAAGCAAATGCAGCTATATTCACTTTGTTTTGTTGTTGTTACTTTAAATAAAAATTGTATATGTTTAAAAATAACAAACTGAAAAAAAAAGCAAATACAAATGGTTAAAAGTGAGTGATGCCCATCTGTGTTGTACAAATTTCCATTGAGGGAATCTGTCCTCCAGGAAGATGGCCTCTTAATAGTTTAAGTAGAATCTTATAGTTCATTTTCTCCCATAAACAACATGAGGAGAGTTGCCTAGTAAAGCGAAAATGGAATTATTAGTAGTTTATAGGTAAAACAGAATTTCATGGTCTCATCTAAAATTGAATTACCCAGTATAACATTGCCTTCATGATATAGTATGTATGAATTCCAAGAAACAATTTAAGTCAATTTGAAGAAAACCCATCAGTACAAAATAAAGTTCCTGTGGGGAAATTTGTAGTTTGTTTTCTTCACCATTCAGTGGGATTGGGGAACTAAACAGTTGCCCAAGCCTATTATCATATAAATCAAATAAAACTCAGTATTTTCCTCTCCATCCGACTCTCAATAGTACATTATGTCTGAAAGACTTAAGACAGGGTTCGTTTTTCTTCCCCTTCTAGATTAGAAGGAAGACATGCCTTTCTGAGCACAGCTGGAAAATGTGCATCTTGGTGGCCCACCCCTGCCTTTCCCTTCTGTTAAGGCTCACCCATGGAAGCTGAAGCTTGCAGAATGCACAGCTACTAAGGCGGAGTTAACTCTGTCCATAATAAATGAAGGGAGCTCTTCACTTCATAGAATATAAAGAGTTGATTGTACTGGGATGGGCAGAATTACTGCAGCTATGCTGCTGGCAGCTCACCCCATTGCCATCCGTAAGCTACTCAGTGCCCATGAGCAGTACTGGTAGGCAGAAACCTAGGAAAGGCCTAGACAGCTCAGAAACATTGCACAGTGTTTCTCAAACTGGTAAGAAAATAATATTTTCATTTTATTCTCCTCTTTTACCCACATTAAGCCGTATGAGGCATTCAGGTGTTCTAGATAGAAAATTATAACTATTTCTGTTTCCAAGTAATGGTGTCGCCCGAATATATGGAGAGAAAATCCAGAAGGAAGGACATCAATACACACTCTTAACCTTCTCTTTCTTGCATAACATATTGCTTCATTGGACCATTTAAATAATTTTCCTCCTCCTTCTGTTTACAAATATTTATAGCTATAGTATGGGAACACATCCTAATTTGATGCCATTCCAAGGCATATTCATTCTTTTAATCTTTCCTCATAAATCAATACTTCTAACTCTTTCATCATTTTTGTGGCTTTTCTCGGAAGCTCTTTTAATTTATCTAAATCTTTTTTAGAGCTAAGGTGCCAAGAACTCAATCACAAAGACAATCTCAATAACCATGTATGAAGGGGAAAAGAAAAGGCAGAAAATCCTAGCTCCAAAGCACTTTTCTAAGTCATACTTCCAGTAACTGCAGTTCTGACTACAGGGTCTATTCTTCCCACAGCACAAGGAGAATTCAAGGGTTCTTTCACATAGCTCAAACTTCCCCAGATTGAGGGCTTTGGACTTTTGGTGTTGGAGGGAGGTCAGGAAGACTATTGGAAGAGTGCTGAATTAGAGTCCCAAATGCCAATCCCCTCTTACATATTAGCGTCTTTTCTGCAGAAAGGGTAGGAAGAATTTAAAAATGTAAATCACCTAAGGACATCTGGCTCTGATTTATTAGTCTGAAAAAAAAAATCCAAGAAGAGGGAAGCTGTTCTAGAATTTCCTTAGAGATCTGATGTTCTTTCTAGTCCTTTTGGGATGAGCCAGGGTGACTAGGTCTCTTTTCCATGGTCTCTATTAGCAAGAGCCAGAATAAAAGCCAAATGAGGATTACTTCCTAATTATTTTCTTCACCCTTCACCTGGCTACTTTTACCAGGAAGTTATAGTTTATTAAATGCTCTACCTATCAGTCAATAAAATGGACAATGTAACTTCTTCATTTGTTACAAAAAATATGTATTATATTTTTAAAGTATATAATATTTAAATTTTGCCTTCTGGCTCTTTATCGTTATTCAGTACAGATTAAGTACAGTTTTCCTTTATTATTGTTATTATTATTTACGTTTTCTCAAGTGAATATATATTTTTTTTAGAAACAGTTAAAAAGATCACAGGTTCTTCAAGTCATTTAACAGTTCTCATCTCCAAGCAGATTTAAACTCCTTAAACATTATGTGTGATACTATGTTTTACTAAAAGTTAAATATAATATAATTACTTTTAGTCTGACTTTGGCCTACTAGTTTTGCATACAACAAAAATAATCAATTTTATATGTGAAAATAAGAAGTAATGAGCAGAAACCTTAATCTACATTGCTAGAACTGTTCCATATAAATGTGTGTAATGGACTAATCATTTGTCATCAAGTAAAAGACTGACGTCATTGAATAAAATCTCAGAGTTTATTAGACAATTACTGTTAACACTGGCAGAGTAATACAAATATAACTGAGCTATCTTCATTGTTCTTTATTTTATAGTAAACAGTTAAAGAAAACTGGGATTAAGTAATCCATTAACTCTTAAGAGTAATTTCACAGGAAGTTATATGCTTTATCTTTGCAAGAGTATCCATCCATTTTGTTTCAGGATATGATAATTTTGGGGGATCTTCAAAACAATTTAAATCTTTCCTATAGATTGCTATTTCTAAAAATGTTTGTCTTTGGCTATACCAAAAAACAGTATGAAACCAATTAAGAGTTCACGTAACCAAAATGCTCAAAAAAGACTAACATATAAAAGACCCTTCAATAGCATCCAAGAAATATCTTTAAAGTTATAATTTGTTTCTATTTTCAGATAAAATAATGAATTTGATGTTAGAACTACCAAAAATACTGTTTCACAGGTAACCAAATGCTAATTTTCTCGTTTTGAGTAACACCATCACAAAACAAAACTATAGAATGATAGGCCATAAACTACCAGAGATTTCTATAGCCAAGCCATTCTAAAAAGTATGCTACTCTTTTTTTTTTTCACAATTTGCTAAAATCAAAACCAATCTCATCTAAGCAAGAGCAACAATATGTTTCTTGACCTCCTATTCCCCTTTTGAAATTCAGTTTTCTCTGCTTTAGTTAATTCCCTTACTTGGCTAATACCTCTTCTGGCCTTTCTCCAAACCTTACTTCAGGTGACTCTAAATAAGATTGTCTATTACTAAAGCAATGTTCTTAGCATCTATATGGTGAAATGTATCTTTCCAAAGGCAAAGTGTTCTTGAAGCATAAATTTTATTATTTTTTCCTAAAAAAATCAAAGTAAAGTACCCTATATTAGCCAAAGAAAGATACGGCCGGGCATGGTGGCTCTCACCTATAATCGCAGCAACTCGGAAGGCTGAGGCGGAAGAATTGCTTGAACCCAGGAGGTGGAGGTTGCAGTGAGCTGAGACTGCACCATTGCACTCCTGCCTGGGAAACAAGAACCAAACTCTGTCTTAAAAAAAAAAGAAAATACAAACACACACACACACACACACACACACACACACATTGATCCAGAACTGAAATAAATGATGGTATAGACCCACTAAACACTACCATTAACAAAATACACATACAAATTAAATATGTTTCACTACCATCTGGATTAGATAGAGAATAGAACTGAATAATCATAGACTGTAATAAAAGTTGGATCACTTTTGGAAGCCCATAGTTGAAAGCAAGAGAGAGTTACAATTCTGCATTGGACTTGTGCTTGCAAGGTTATGCTTTGGGGGGAAAAACATGAAATACTGCTAGTCAATGGCAATTTTATGTCACTCGTTATTAGGATCTAAGATATGTAACTCCATTTATTGTATCTCATTTTCATACATAGTATCTAAATGACACCATCTATTCTAAAGAATACCATCACCTTTTATATTTATTCCGATTTTACGTTGTCATTAGTATAAAACTTTTGAGTTCAGAATTAAAGAGTTTTACTAGAAAGTACATAGAGAGTTCATGTAATAATAACATACGCTTGGAGAAAAGTCATGTTAACTTGCCTTCTGACTTTAAAAATTAAACCTAAATGTAGACCTAAAAAATCACCAAGTGACTTCCATCATTTTATGCCATACATGCACTCCTAGATACATTACATGAATTTTAAATAATACATATTACTTCTTTTCTACATTATGAGCATAAAAATATCCAATGTAAAACAATTTTGATACTATAAAAATTATAAAAATTAATGTAAAAAATAATGTATAATATTATTAGAGATAAACACTACTATACATATACATATGTATAGTAGTTTTGTGCACATATATATATACACACACATATATATATTTACATAGGTAGATTGATAACATTCTGGATATATAGTTTTACAATGCAATTTTTCCTCCTTAATCCTTTAATGATATATCACAGAATATTTCCAATGACATTAAAAGTCCTCTGATAACTTCAATTTAAACAATGGCATATTTACCTATTATGATGATATCATGTATTTACTTCCTCTCCTAATTTTAAACATTTTTTAAAACCTTAGAAACAAAAAAAGTAATACAGAGTTAAAGATATTTGCACATACAGTTTTGTCCACTTCTCTGAAAACTTCCTTAAAAAAGATTCTGGAAATGGACGTACTTGGTTAAAGAGAAAGAATATTTTTTAAGATTGACACCATTTTCTAATTGATTTTTTAAAATGTGGTAATAATTATCACTCCTTCTCACAGCAAAGTAAGACAGCTCAGCATTTGCATCCTCTTATCACCACCCCATACCCTGCAGTCCCTCAATGCCCCGGCCCCAGCACCATCAGCCAACAAAAAGATGTTGTCATCTTTTTGATAGGTAAAAATGATGCTCACTAGCATTTTATTTTGCATTTCATTTAATTACAAATAAGATATGATATTTTTTCCATGAATATAGTAGTCATCTATATTTCTTTTAGAGAAGTTTAGTGACTTTTTGCCTAGTTTTTAGATTAATCATTTAGATAAGTTGAATATTTTTCATGATTTGTGAAAACTAATTTATATTAAGAACATTATCCCATTTATATATTTGTAACACATAGTTCTACCTGCTAGGCATAGCTTTCAATAGGTTTGCAATATTTTTATATGTCCAGACTTTTAGATATTTAAGTAATCATTTCACTAGAACTTTGTTTATGATATTTTATATTATTTAATGTCTAAAATATTCCTTATTCAGCCATTTTTTAAAAAACTCTTTAATAATTCTGACATTTATTTTGAAATATGAAGGTAAAAGACATATTCTTTTCTACATATTTTCTCAAATGATGACCTTACATTCTCAACATCATTCAATAAATAATGAATTAAATCATCCAATAATGCATTCAACAGTTACTCATTCTTACCATAAGCTTAATAATATTGTAAGTGATAGAATCCAGTAATGAAACAAAGCCTTTACTCTTACAGAATTTACATTCCAGGGGAAGAGAAAATAAATAATTACCTAATATATTGCGTATTGAAGAAAAACAATGCTTTGAATTTAAGAAAAATGCAGAGTAAGAGAAAGAGAGGACTAAATATCTGTGAATGGAGGGGAGGGATTTAACATAAGTGACAAAATCCTCTCTTATGAAAAGAGTTCATCAGAGACCTGTATCTGAATTAGAATTTTCTAAGTCTACTTATTATTTATGTGTAAGTGTGGTGTGTGTGTGTCTGTGTGTGTGTGTGTAAGATTTTTGTGTTTGGGCATTCAAAGAGAAATTTGGAAAGTTACACTTTTCCATTTTAAACCGTATCCACATATTACTTTAAAGAAGGTGTTGTTTACTGAAATAGTTTTGTTTATATTGTGTATAATGCAAACCGATTAAACTTCCTTCTAGCACAGCTTATATTTATTTCTGCTTTTCTCCTTTTGCTCTGTCAATACCCTGTCTGTAAACCACCCCTTAGGTAAACAAATAAATAATACAAATCATATACTTGCTTTAGGTTTCCAATGACTTTCAAACTTCAAATAATACATCTTCTTCTGTATTCCCACTTTGGTTAGTTGATACTGTACTACCTGACCACTTATTACATTTTGTCTTATATTTTTCTGGTTAATACTGTCCTAAATGTACATTTTATATCTCAAACTTTATTACAAATTCATCAAAAGTAGAGAATATATTCTATACCTAGTTGACAGCACAAAAGGAATTTTAAAATATCCTTTGACTTGA
The DNA here is from genome assembly GCA_963573385.1 of Cacajao melanocephalus. Lineage (NCBI taxonomy): Eukaryota > Metazoa > Chordata > Mammalia > Primates > Pitheciidae > Cacajao > Cacajao melanocephalus. Next base: position 21,427 of record CAUYLG010016048.1, read on the forward strand.
AAAAGTTATTTAAAAACATACTAATAAAACAGGGTGAAAAAGGAGTTCTATAAGATAATAATAATTTTACAATTTGAAATATACTTGAAAAATAAATGATAATTTTATTTTTCTCTCAAACAAAACTGTAAACCAGGATTCCCTGCTAGAACATGAGATTGTGTTACAGGAAGTGTTGTTGATGATAGTTTATTATTGAGCAACAATTACGATACTTTAAAAATTAAACATAAGCAATATTCAAATACTGATCATTCTAATGCTCTGAAAGAAAGAATTTTAAATTTTAGTGTAAAATTTTAAAACTTAAAGTACTACTTAAAGTCTCAAATACAGACCCAAGTTATTTGGAAGTATCAATCTCTTTTAGTCATCTAAATTAATGTACTGACCCTCTCCGGGCATGAATTATATTCAACACAAGATTTAATATATTTTCTCATAAAATATTGACATTATAGTAATTAATCTCCTTACCCCAGGCACATTTTTATATTCCAAATAGGAGTAAGGGAAACACAGAACCAGTCAAATAATTTGAGAATGGTAAGGCAAAAAGTAGTTTCCAATATGGAAATATCTCTGAAATTCTCTCATCGGCAAAATGTACTAATTAGAAGTTATTATATGACTTTTAAATTTTCCATAGTCATAATGATTTTCCAACTGTAAGAATAATAGATTCTCATTGTTACTGAAAGGGAATTAGACAATAATAAACACCAAGATAGTTTCTATAATGGTTTATAAATTCTAGGTTTCTAGGTTTATAAATTGAGATGTTTTATGTTATAGCATCATATGAATCAGTATTTCTACCTTTTTGGTAAAAATATCTATTAGTATTATTCTTCATTTCATATCTGATAACATTCTAAGTAACTTTTTTTGAACTAAACATTTACAATATATACTGTAATCTTTCAGTGTTTGTTTTGAAACATAATTACAAAAATAAAATGTATATAATTTCATTTTATAAAATATTCTCAAATTATATAAAGCATCTGATATTTAGAAAATGAACAAAGCAAAAAAATGTTGGATATTGCATTAGCATCAGGAGTATTACTGAGTACCTTAGAAATATTATGTCCTTTGTTTAAACATAATATTAATTGAAATGTACTTAAGAAATGCTTTAAAAAGCATATGAAAATATTATATCACTAGCAGGCAGAAAAAGTGTTCCTGAGCAAACCACAATGACTGGGGGAAAAAAATAGATATATTTGAGTACATTATAAACAATAATGGCAAAGGACAAAAAAAAAGTCAAAAATCAAGTGATAAAATATTTGCAACACAAATGATAAGCAAATGGTAATACCCGTAATATGTAAAGAGCTCCAATAAATTGTAAGAAGAAAACAAACAAACTTGATAGAGAAAGGGCAAAAGAAAAGAATTAGCAATTCACAGAAGAGAAAATTTAAATTGCTAATCAACATATGAAAAGATGTTTCCTCTTATTTGTAGTCAGAGAAATGCAAATTAAATCAACAATGAAATACATGTAAAATTGGCAAACTTAAAAAGATTTACTATATCCAGTGCTGGTGGAGAGACTGAAACAGTTACTCTCATGAATTATTGGCTATGTTATGAATTGCTACCCACCACTTTGCAAATGAATTTAGCAATATACAGTAAAATTAAGGATTACTATTGATTCAGTCATCCTAATTTGGGGAATCTAGCCTATAGAAATTGTTGTATTACTTATAAAAACATATGTAAAGAATGATTATTGTAGTTCTGTAGCTGCAAAAAACTGGAGGGAAAATAATTAAATTTGAATTTCCAATGATAGGCAAATGTTTATATACATTTTATTATACTAATTTTATGGAATGCTCTGTCACTAGGAAGAATATGTCAGAGCTACCTCATTTGGCCTAGAGGAAAACTCATAGTATTTTTTTAAACAAGAAAAACAATTTGTATTACAGACCAATGCAAATACCAGTATTGTCCCGTTTTTACAAATCATACAACAAACCTCATATGTGTATACATTACGTTTTGTACTTGTATAAGTTTGTAGACGTGTTTTGTATGTTTATAAGCATGCAAGAACAGTGTAGAATATGGAGTGATATAAACTAGTCTATTATCTGATTATTTGGAGAGTTTGGAAAGAAGAAAGGGTGGGAGAGATTTTTAATTGTTTTCTTTAAATATAGCAACACTAATTCATTCGGTTACTTTTGGGAAAAATTATGACAATAAAAACTAGTAAAGGATAAAGTATATAAATCCCAATATATCATTTCAAAAATATCCGTGATCCTAGGTATATATCCAAGAGAAATGAAAGCATATAAATGAGTTTTAAAAATATGGCATATCTATACAATGAAATATTTTTAGAAATAAAAAGCAATGAACTACTAATACATGATACAGCATCAATGAACCTTGAAAGTATTAAGCTAAATGAAAGAAATCAGTCAGGAAACAATATATAGTATTTGATTACATTTATATAAATCATCTAGAAAAAGGAGGTCTATAGACATAGTAAGTCAGTGGTTGGCTAGGATTGGGCTGCAGGGCTGGCAAGAGGAAGATGGTGAGTGACTGCTAATAGGTAGGGGGTTTCTTTTTGGAGGGGACAGGAGGTGAAAATGTTCTATAATTAAATTTGGGTCATAGCTGCACAACTTTATGAATCTACTAAAACATATTCAATGTGGGCCTAAAATGGGTGAATTCTATGGCATAAGAATAATATATTTCAATACAGCTGAAAGAAAACCTATGACTAATTATTTGAACATGTAAACTGTTTCTCTACAAATTCTTTTTTAAATATTATACTCATTAAACTAAAAACCTTATAATAAGCCATCAAAGGAGAATAAAGTATTCCATATAAGTAAAATTTACTGTTGGTGAAAAATTTCTCCACTTCAAATGTCAATACGTTCCCTTAATTTTAAATATTTGGGATGGGAACATATCTTTGTTATAAACCCATTTCAGTTTTTAAGCAGTGTCAAATAATGATACGCCATACTTTTCATGAAAATAGGTGTCAGTAACAGGAACATCATGTTTAAAGTTATGACAATGTAGTTTAAATATAATTCACCAAAAGTTCCTCCATGATTTCCCACTAATTATCTTTGATGGTAAAGATCATCAAATACACATCTAAATAAGAGTAAAAGAACAAATCTCATTTAAGAGAAGGCCTGAGTTCCCATGAATAATGTACCTGACCAAATGCTTACATATTGTGAGATCAATTTTGACTGTTCGGATCTTTTTCCTCTATTTTTGGTTATTCATTCTGTTCTATATAAGCAAGATTGCCAGACCCTAAGACACATGTGATATTAATATCTCAATTTTCAATCTGGGCAGAGCTCCTCAGATGCTCAAATTAATAAAATTTTCATATCTATTTTTATTCTGTTGGGGATTAAATTGCAGCATGAATATCTATTTTTCAGTATACAGTTTGCCAAATGTGGTTGTCATCAATGAAGGCAGCCACTAACATTTTGAAATGAAGCATCAAAACGGTTTCAAATTCTGTGACAGATCAATTTAGGAGTAATATACAAGTGCAAGAAAAACACAGACTGGATTTGGTTCTAGGGTTTTCTGTACATTTCTTTCTCAAACAGATGAATGTTATTATTAAGAATTAGAAATATGTGATTTTTTTCTGTTCCAATCTTGTATTTGTAATGTTGTACCTTCTAAAATTTATAACAAAACTAAAGTATTAGATATTAAGATAGATTAAACATAAAACTTATTACTTATCCAAGTGTGAGCTTCGACTCTATTTTCTTTAAATCTGACCTTACCCCTATAACTAATCATTTACCTACAATCAAAGATTTTTTCTTTTCAGTGTATTATAGTGGTAAGAACCGTAATTTTGAAGTCAAATATATAGCTTATCTTAAATTCTGGCTTAACTGATTTCTAAGCATTTACTTGATTGCTTAGTTAACCTTTCAAAGCCTGTTTTTTGTTTTGTTTTGTTTTTTAATTTATAAAATGAGGAAAATAGTACCTACTTCCTAGTTCTTCAGAGGGTTTAGCTAGTCATCATTAATAAAAAGTCTTTCATGTATAATGACTCTCAGGAAAAAGAAATCACTCAATAATAATTAATTTTCCTTTTCCTAACTGCTTAGCCTACAACTTCCACCTTAATCAAAGCCCTATCGCTTTCTTTGTTCTTTATACCAAATGCTGCCGCCAGCTTTATCTTCCTAAAATCCACTTCACATCTTCACTCCTCAAAAATTTTCAACGGCAGGTAATCTGAATAACTTGCCAAATAAACTGAAAATGCTTTAGCTTGACCTTTAAAATCCTCCTTCATCTGGCCTCATCTTTCTTCTATTCCAAACTTATGTACTCATGATATTTTAAATAACTTGTTCTCCCTAAATCTGCCATTTTCTAATGTCAGTCTTAAAAAAAAAAAAGAGAATTTAACTTTTAACTTGTTTTTCTGATTCTATAACTACATTTTACAATTTCCTTTTCCATTAAACCATCTAATGACATCTTACTTGTCCAATCCTCACAACTATCCAGATCTCAGTTGTTATTTACCTCATAAAACTCTTCCAAATTATTCTAATTAGAATTCACAGCTACCATTTTCGAACTTCTAAAACAACAGATTTAGAGTTTATAAAGTAATTGATTTTGTGTTTCTGTGAAATGTTCAGGAATTATTTCCTTTGATTTATCACTGATGTGTGATTTATGTGTACACCTTAAGCAAATTTATGTTTTTCCCACAGCCGCCCCTCCCAAAAGAACCTGGTCCACAATGGGTAATCTATTACCATGAGGAAAACTTGATTTGCTCTCATTTAGTTTCCCTTCAACTTCATCAACCAATGATACTCTACTTACCTATATTTATAAGATTATTCAATATAACACATTTCTGAAACATCAAGAAAATTAACTTCCACTGTATTTACTTTAGAAGAGATTTCTCTCAAATCTCTTCAAAACAATAAACGGTATTTTGCAGCATTTTCCTTTAAACAGAAAACACTATTTATTCTAAAGCCTCTGTCCCAAAGCATGTTCATCAGTCTTTATTTTATATCTATTGCATTTTAATCAGCTTGGGATTTTTGATCATTTAATTTTGAAAACCTGCCTGACGAGTTCTAAGAGTTACTGCAAAAAAGTGTGTCTGATGCTGGAGCTCATCTTTTGTAGATTAGCCAAGTATTTTACACATATTCATTCTGTACTTGTTTTTCTGGAAAATATCATTATTATCTATATTTACATGTCCAGTATACATATAGGCCAACAGTCTAACAAAAAGAAAAATTAAATTGTATAATCCAACTATTATTGGTCAATCCCAGACCTAGGTTTGTTGTCTTATTCAGGTTGTGAAAAAAATTAAACAATATAAAATTCTATAAGCCCATAACTTTATTTTTAGAACAGTTTTCATTTAATGCTAACTTTAAACCTTATCTTCACTGCCTTTAGTTCTTGTTACCTCAGTAGAGAATTAAAATTTGATAAATACTTTTTGTTTTCCTTCAACCTCTTTGTTTTTGAGTTATCGCTCTTGCTCTTCATTTTCCTGCCTTCATTGTATATCTAAAAACTGCCACACAGCCTCATGGCTCATAGGTATCATACCATTTCAGCAAAACAAGGTAATTAGTTACATTGCAAACGTTTACTGAGCAGTCATTTTGTAGGGAACAAAGGCACTGTAGAAAAAAATGCAGGAAAAAATTCATAGCCTTGAGGGGTTTCAAATTCTGCTGGAGGTAGGAAACAGGGGAACATAAAAGATTTCCAAAAGATTAATTATAATCAATTGAAAAGATCAACATGCTATCTACTCAGCATGTAAACTAACAATAAGAGTGCTGATGGAAATGGTTAAAGAAAAGGCTAACTTTTTGGATTTGAAGTAGGCAAGTTTTAGAGTAGTGAGCCTTGGATATCATAAAATGAAATTAACACGATAAAAAAGCTGTGGTTTTCTGTGGAGAGGGGAGATGAGTATTTAGAGGGAGATGATATATAAAAAGACAAAAAGATACATATGAAAAATGGAAATTTATGATATAATCCATTGACATAGGTGAAGCAGAGGATTCATAAGATTAAATGTGATAAAGCTGAAGAAAAACATACTGGATTACTTAGTAGTGCATATCAAATGCTTGCCTAATAAGATCCATGTATTAAATCACTACTGTATGTAATATTGATTAATTGAAGAAATACTAATAAAATTCTGTGTGAAAGTAAATTACACAGATCACACCATTCTTCTGAATGGAGATTCATTAGAATTTCTAATGCACAAAGTACTCTAATTAGGAATATATTATATGATGATTTTTACCATGCCTGAGACAAAAAATTGTCATCTATGGATTGCATGGTGCTTAAGGCAGCCTAGCATAAAGTCTCTGTGTATAGAAATAGATGGATAGATAGTAAGATAGATAGATGATTGATAGATAAGATAAAGAGATAAATAGAACATAAGGATATTCCCCATCGGTTAGAAACAATTAATATCATTTACTACTCTGTCCTATACTTGAATATGAGAAATCTATTCAGAAGCTTGCAAAGTATTATAAGAGAGAACATGATAACCATATAGACATAACATTAAAAAGTCCAGGAGGCAGTGAGGAAGGTAGAGAGTCAATACTTGGCAGCACTGATAAAGGCAAAAGGACTGAGTCAGAGAATGGATCATTAGGCAAGTCGCTGCTGAGCCACATGAGAGGCTCTAGCATCCAGCTGACTCCAATGTTCTGCATAATATACAACCTCATATTGATACTAAAGCTCATAATAATCTTGAAGTCTAGAACAAAATCTAATGTACAGATTCTATTTTATTTTTCCTCAAGCATTAATTTTCCAGGATCATTCCCCACAGAATTGTTATCTTGTATCATTCTTCCTTTCCTTCTCTATTTCTTCTATTATCTTCTTGGTATTGTATTGACTGCACTTGGAACTACAGATATTTACCATTACTTGCATTCCCTCCTTTCCAACCTAGTGTATTTCATACTTTTATGTTTTGCAGTATGGCTTTAGAGGGCAGCTTTACCACATACTGCCATCCAAATCACTGCTTCTGATTGCTTGGGTGGGTGCCACAGTACTTCCATACAGCTCCCAGTGGCTCCATCCCACCTGATATACCCACTTAGAGACTCTCCAGTGGAGAACAAAATATTGCAAAAACAAATTGAAAGTCACTGAACAAATGAGGGTGTTAAGCCCAGTAGGGTGGCCCAGATGAACAGAACACTGCAGAGCTAATCAGGAAACCATGCAACCAGAGAATACAAAGATAGCTGAGCCTATAACAATGGAGGAACCATACAATGAATACCTCTGACGCCTTCAGCTATTTCAAATTTGTCTTGCCAGGGTTTCATAAAAGGGAGCAAACATTTTTCTTGATGTGAGCAGACATGATTTCAAGTTCCAACTGTGTTACTACCTAGGTGAAGCAGCCAAACAGTCTACAGCACCCTAGTCAGGATCATACTGACCAATTTCACATATATGATGCATATCTAATAACAATACAAATTAGAATTATAAAATTATGCTTTTCTAAAAAGGTTTTCTGAATGTTTTAAACAAATTGCATATTACAGTCTAATGACTGTAATCCATAGATAAAAAATGTACTATGAGACTGGTAGTTTCTGGATCCAAACAAAATTCATTATGAAGACTCACATTTACCAAGATTAGAAACTGATCTACATTCCCTTAGGTACAGTAATATGCTTTTAGTAAAAATTGAAAAAAATATTGAAATAAGTGATACATATAATTTATTAAGAGCCATGTTAGCTAGCATACATTTTGCATATGAAATTACCTATCAAAATAAAAATTCAAATACAATCATAAATATTTTCAAGAATGGCATATAGGACATTGTTTTAAAGATGGAGTAATAATATTATTATTCAAGAGAAGAACACTGATAATTGGACACTGATAATTAAGAAGCTATTTTTTTTTCTTTCCAAGTTTTAGACAGCTCGAAAGAAAGGTGAGTGAGCATCAATGATCCTGCTTTCCATCTTCCTTCCTCTCCAGCCATTAGCAATTCTGTCACTGTTTCTTTCTAAATGTCAAGAGCAAAGAAGTCACACATTTGCTCTCTGTGGAGGAAAAAAGGAAATGGGCAGATTTTGTGTGACCACAATGAACAAATTATCTATGATGTTCTAAGAAAAGTCAGTGATGACAGCAACTGAGGCAGTTGCTTACCTATTTTATAATGTTGACAAATCCCAGAACTGTAATGACTAACATACATAACAGAGGGAAAAAAATAATAAATGCAAGTTGTAATTCAGAATGGTTTAATGAATTAAGGGCACCTATCTCGTATCTATTATTTTTCTAATTTATGAAAGTATAGATTTAGGCTGGGCACAGTGGCTCACGCCTGTAATCCCAACACCTTGGGAGGCCGAGGTGGATGGATCACCTGAGGTCAGGAGTTCGAGACTAGCCTGGCCAACATCGTGAAACCCATCTCCACTAAAAATACAAAAATTAACCGGGCGTGGTGGCATGCACCTGTAGTCTCAGCTACTTGGGAGGCTGAGGCAGGAGAATCATTTGAACCAGATGTTGAGCTTGCAGTGAACCCAGATTGCACCACTGCACTCCAGCCTGGGCAATCTCAGGGAAAAAAAAAGAAATAAAGAAAAGAAGAAAGTACAGATTTCATTTATAATCTTTTCAATGATTTTGATTTCACAACAACCGATTATGGTGAATTTTAACAGAGAAAAAATTCAACCATTGACTGATAATACATAGTTAGCAAAGACATAATCATCACCATCAGTTTCACAATACAATGGCTACCACTCCTCAAAGACGTGAACATGGTAATCACTTCAGAAGAAATGTTAACAACAGTGACAATTACAAGGTAAAAGTGTTCTCAGGAAATGGTAATCTAAAATGTGAGCCTTGCTGAAAAGTACTGATTAGCTAAGAATCAGAGTGAAAACATGCGAAGAGAAAAAGGAAAAATGGAGACAATTACCAAGACTATCATCAATACCTGTTGAAGCTAGCCTCTGGCAGTTTGTCAATTAAATAATAAATAATAATAATAAAAGGAATCCATCTCCACAACTATGGTATTTATATCATTCAGGGATTATACATGGTCTGTAGCATGACTGAGTGTAGCAGAGTACCTGTGAGCATAAACTCACAAGGCAGACTGCCTGGCTTCAGATTCTGCTCTGCATGTACTAGCTGTGTGATCTTAGAAAGTGTCTTATTTTCCTCATCTGCAAAATGAGAGTATTAATATCTACTTCACTGAGTTTTTATGAGGATAATGTGAAGGACTTAAAATAGTATATATAGCACATGGTACACATTCAACAAATGGCAGCTCTTGATACATAATGAATTTAAAATAGCACCAAAGCACATATGATCAGACTGTATAGCCCCACGACTGTTATTCTTCAAGGTTATCTTCATAGGGTATGACTCATGGGTGTTTCCGCTACTGTTTTTAGAATACTAGGAGCTGGTTGTTGTACAATCTCAGGAAACGTTAAGGATTTCTGTAATGTTATTTCCAAATTTATAGGCCAAATTGGTTCTACAATCCAGCATCCTTTCTTTACATGTGGTATAACAAATCCTAATTCTCCACTGTCTTTTTGACATATCTTCTGTTTCTGTTGTAAGATACGTGTTCCTCAAGGACATTTCTAGACCCTTGATTCCTCGTGCTCTGTATTCTCTTGCACGTATTGCATATTTTATTGTTCTTCATGATTTCAATTCCCTTCTCTGTGCTGCTGACACCCAAATCTATTGAACAGTCAGAACTATCAACTGTCAGGAACTACCCTGTGTTTCATCCCTTCACTTTTCCTCTTCTAGCCAAGTAAACCATGGGCCAATGATCCACTCATGCAAGTGAGTGAATAAAATATTGCCTCCTTCTCTTCACAGAGACCACTTAAGAGGCTGCTTAATCCTGACCTGGATTCTTTCCCTTTACAGACAAAGCACTTCAAATGGGTTACTGATTATAGTAGCCTGAAATCCCTTATTTTCACCCACAGTGACTGACCTGATTTACTGAGCTTACTTCTATTTTTCAAGCCTTGTTGATCTGCCTGGATTCATGACAGTCTCTGTCTTTGCTTTGATACTCAGTAGAGACCTATTTTCAGACTTCTGGCAACTAGACCCAGGCTCAAAACAATCCATTATGTGCCTGCTACTGAACAGAAACTAGAAGTAGTATTCAGTGGCTCACAAGAATTGGAAATAAAGGGAAGGATCTGTACCACCCTTGTTCAGATCTTTCAACAAGACATTTTTCTCTAAAATAAATTTATCCTTTATAGAATGACACATTCAATTTTGAAACCAGCCCAATTGTCCAATATATCTTATGGTTATGGTTTCTCTTAAGGATGTAAACTGACCCTCCCAGTTTTAAAAATTAAGAAAGTTACAGTATTAAGAAACTGAAACTTACCAGGTCGCCACATCTAGACAATAAGATGCCAGACCCCTCACCCATCATGATTGCCTATTTGATCTGCTTCCTGTTAACTAACTCTTATCCCTTATCCCTCCTCAATTTCTGTTTGCCCTGATGTAGTTGTTATACATTCCTGCCATACTATATAAACCCTCAATTTTACTTGGTTAGGGATATGGATTTGAGGCTAATCTCCCATCTCATCAACCGCAGGACTAATTAAGAGTTCTTTTCTGGCAACACTTGTTGTAACAGTGATTGTCTTTCTGTGCAGCAAGCAATGGGCTATAGACCAATCCCTTGGCATTTTGGTAACAGATTTTGGCTCCCTGACCAGGAACGTGTTGGTATTGATTTGACTGCCACAGGCCATGAAAGTCTCAAAAACCCTCCTAAGCAGTTTGACCCTCCTAAGCAGTTTGGCTGAAGGTAGATTTTGATCTCTCTCTTTTGTCCTGCCACTGCTGGTCTCAACTGTGTTCCTGACTGCCTAGGAAGAACTAACTTTGAAATTTGACGTCTGCATCCAAATAGGTGAGTGTCCTTTGTGGGCCTAGACAACAGTGTCTGCTCTTCTCAATTTGGGAAATTTTCAAAAGAATTTGTGTTTGCAGTTTGAATAAGCCAAACTGACTGAGAAAGGGAAGCACCCTGACTTTTTCTGTTTGGACACCCTTGGGGGCATGTTTGTAACTGTTATGTGGGTGTCTGGACAATGGAGTGTCTTTTGTGGGTGCTGGACAGCAGGATCTGCTCTTCCTGATTTGGGAAATTCTGATGGAATTTCCATTTGCAGGCTGAACAAGCCCAGCTCATTGAAAGACAAAAGAATCCAGATCGTTTCAGTGTGGACACTACTAGGGCTTGTTGTTTGCTGCAGGAGTTGGCTTGTGTTTGGTGACTATGTGTTTGTGTGTCAATGCAGTGATAGGAAATCAGAATTAAATAAACTGATATTTTCTTGTAATACTGTAATATTTGACCCCAGTATTCTTTGGAATCTGATGTTTGGCATTCCCATAGGTCATGCTGGTGAATGAGAAAGTGGAATGAAATTCTGTGTATCCATATTTTTATGCTGCTTCTCTAAGCAGGGTCAGACCTGGTTAGTATGTGATGTTCATCTGTTGTACTATTTGACCCCAATGTTCTTTAGAGTCTGAGGAGGTTTGACTTTTCCAAGCCAAACTGTCATGGAAATGACTTTACCCAAAACTTTGGATCACAGCCTTCACTGAATTACCTGTTGAGACAAACAAAGTAGCCATGTGAACATGTTTCTAGACTGGTGAGTTTGTATTGATATCTCATGCTAGAGTTCTAAATTAAAAGCTATTGAATCTTTGTGTGTATGTGTGTGTATACATATTTAGATGTGTTTATGTGTATGTTTACTTATTATATATTTTGTATACCAAGTTGGCTTATTAATAAGAGTGCTCATAAATTAAATATGACCAAATATTTTTAAAGTTCACATGACTTATGTAAACCTTTAATGAACAAGCTGGCTTTAAAATTATTAAGATAAAATAGAAATGTCTTCAGAAAAGTGAGAAGACTTTTTTGCCTAGGTTTTATATTTGTGTCTTACAGATATTTTGAGGTGTCAGGGTTTGACACAGAAGGTTGTAAAATTATAAACCCAGCAAAACCAGAATGATCTTTATGTGCCTCCTTTGACAAATGAGACTAATTAGTTTAGTAAAAACAGCTGAATTTTCTGAGTTATTGACAAAAATACCTATGTATTTAACTTTAAGGTTTTTACTTGGGTGTGCACCTACACTCATAGGTTATAAAAATGATGACTAACTTTGTCTAATATCTTAGTTTTCAGAAATAATCTAGATCAACAAATTAAAAAAATGAAAGAATTGAGGACATGTAAAAGAGATAAATGTTTATAGGTAAACTTTTTGTGTAATTTGAAATCTTAAAATTATTTTTGATGCTCATTGGATGTCTGGGTCACTTCCATTTAAGAAAAGGTTATGATATGCATCTGGAAACATATTTTTAAAACTTGTGGAATGCTTTATCATCTATAAAATCCTAATATCTGATAGAGAATTCAAGATTTTGTGTTTCCTAGGTTTTCACTAAAATTTAAAGTTACTAGGTATGAGAATTGTAGTTAATATACAATTCTGTATATAAAATATGCCAAAGAAGATGTGTCTTTATTCAAAAAAAAGATAATTTTGTCTGATTCAGAAGTTATCTAAAGGTTAATTCAAATTACAGACATGGAAGGGTTATTTATGAAACAAGGTAGAAAGGAATCAGTAAGTAAGAAAGATGTAAATAACGTTATGAATATGAAGGTGTATTTGAGGTAAGAGAAGTTATTTTAAGAAAGAGAAAATTTAGGACAAAATAGAAAGTCCAAGCATGTCATACATGGTCTGTGTAAGTTTTACGCAGTTGGGTATTTTTGTTTTTTGTTTTTGTTTTTTTCTGTTTCTCTGTGTGTCTATCTTCATGGACATACAGAGAAAACAGAAAGCTGAAAAAGGTTAGATAGCAAAATGCTCTTTAAAACCTGATAGAAAATTGGAAACACTTACTGTTCATAGTTAAAGCTTTTAGTTTTGATGAAGATAAAATAAGAACTATTAAAAAGAAACACATTGGCAGTTTGGCAATTCTTTTTTAATATAGTTAATCATGAAAATAGATTTAACATTGAGCCAAATTTCACCTTAATGCTTGAATTTGCTTTTTTACGCAATGTATCTGCTATCCTGCATAGATAGTAGTAGCACTAAAGTACTTATGGGCCACTCACCTAAACTGAATTTCTTTATTGCACAAAATGGATAGTGGCATTAGTGGACTTAATGACATTCATTTGTGTATCAGGAGAGAAATTGGGGGTTGGTTTCCTGTTTATTTGTTTTTGCTTTTAATTTTATTTGCTGTTTGTTCTCCATTTGGTTTTACATATATATATATATATATATATATATACACACACATATAAAATATGTATATATATATAATATGTATATATATAATATGTATATATATGTATATATATAATATGTATATATACACATATATGTATTTACATATATACATATAAAATATGTATATGTATATACACACACACACATATACATATATAAAACCATTGATTTTTTTAAGTTTCTAATTTAATGCTTATATTTTGTTTTATGAATAGACATTTTGACTCCTATGCATTTCAAACAGTTCATCATTTGCTATATTTAACTAAAATTCATAAGCTACTTTGCCAAGACTAAAAAACAAAAACAAAAGCAAAAACATGATAGAGCAAATAAGCCATTTAAACCTGGATTGGTTTTGTTTACCTCTGATGATCTAGAGAGTTATAAGAGCTTTAGGTTTCCTGGCAAAAATAAAAACACTTATTTTTATAAGTTCTAAAAAGAAATAGTACATAATGTATTTTGTTATTTGGAAAGGTAAGTGAGAATAGAAAGTAGAAATGTAAGTGTTTCTTTCTAAAGTAATTAAATTCCATGAATAATTTGAGTTGGTTTCATAGTTTTTCCTTTAGATATGAGAAAAAATTATGCTATGGGTACAAAGTTTTAATGTTTAGGAAAAATCAGCCCTGTCGTTAGGAAAATCATATTTCTCTCCAATTGCTTTAGTTGTGTTTACCATTTTAAAAATTAAATAACATTCATTTGGATTAGGTAGTAATTTTTTTAAAATGTGAGACTTTTTCTGTATGCTTTTTTCTACCTCAAGCTTTTTATCACTGTTGGGCCTTCATGTGTGTACTTGAAAACAAAATATGTGCAAGTATTGAACTGATTTGAAGATTTTAGTGACAAAAGTTAGTTAACCAGTTGTCAGTACTGTATCTATAATCCAATCTTGGAAATGTGTGATAAATACTCTTTTAAAATAGCAGAAAAGAAAGTATGCTGTGCTTGTGTTTACTTTGTCCCTCTTTTATTGTACCATATTCACATGAAATGAGATTATTTATCTTCCTACTGAACTTTCATAACTGATACTTGCATTTACCATTTTTTTAAATGATGGAGAGAAAAGTTAAATGTCTTACTTTTATAAGTTTGGCATAGGATCATCACATTTTTTATGCTTTTGGTCACAGGCCTGTCACTATTTGCTAGTAATTAGAAATATGCAAGAAGTAACCTAACCACTTTAACATGGTGGTTTCAAGCACTGCAGGCAGTAACTACTAGCTACCAAATCACAGTGTTTTAGACTGTGATATGTTAGAGAGAATGATAGGAAATTCTGCAGTGTAAATTGTCCCATTAACTAATCCTTGTGCTCTTAAGTTACAGGGCTTTAGCTCCTAGCTCTTAAAAAGGCATCTGCTAACTCTTGAACATTGATACCAGTCAAAGCCTCATCTTCAGACCCAGGAGAAGGTAACAATCAAAATGAACTGCTTTTGTGAGACACAGGTCCAGAAATTAAAACTGCTCAATCTCTCTAGGCCCAGAGACTATCATGGAAGAGGTTACATGTAAGAAGTAAGGATCCATTTTTAGGGGTAAAATTAATTCAGAGTTTTTTATAAATTATATATTAATACCAAAAGCATACACTGCAAGGGCAGTGTTTGGACCCCTGTGTCATAAAAACTGGGTTTTATTGGAGCATTTCACTACTCTTTAAAAAGAAAACTTGTGAATGATTATAAAATGTTTATGAAACTTTTACCTTATGTTCAAACTGATTAAAATTACATTGCTTTGTTTGCAAAGCTTTATTAAAATTAGATTTAACATTAATAATATGCCATACAAAGCTAAAACTTGGTTTTCTCTTTTGAACAAAGTTTTTGTGTAATATTAATGAGATAATAAAATATTTTTGTTTAAGTTTTGAGTAAACTGCAGGAAAAAATGGAGGGGTAAAGACATATTTAGTTGGCCACATGCTGTCTTTATTAGGTCTTATTCTTTGGGAAACTGAGTCTACTTTCTATCAAAGAGTAAATGTTTTTCCTTTATCATTTTGGCTAAATGAAGTACTACTTTATTGTAATCTGTGATCCTATTTTGTGGTTTCAAGTGTCTCAAATCTCTTATATTTGACAAACTTTCTAAAAGCAAAATTTCCATTTCTACATTCCATCTTTTTGACTTCAAACTTTTTTTGAATATTGTGTTCCTTGAAGAAGTTCAAGAGAGACATAGTAGGCTTATTTGGTATTATAAAATTATATAGGAAACATGTCAAATGTGAGGTGGTGTTTAACTTTCTCTGGGTTATATTTATATAAATGTGTACTTTTTAAATTTTTTTGTTTCCATAGGTTTTAGGGGAACAGATGGTATTTGGTTGGATGTGTAAGTTCTTTGATGGTGACTTGTGAGATTTTGGTGCACCCATCACTCAAGATGTGTTGTTAATATGTGTTCAGGATTATGTAAGATTCTTAAAATTCTGATATGTCTTAATATATGTTGTCAGTAATAATTATGACTATGATGTTAAATTTTTGTATGCCAAAAAATAATCAAATGTCCTCCTCAATTATGTCTGTCCTGATACTTTTGTCATCCACAATTGTTTTCTTTGATTCTTTTCAAAGAATCAAAAAGCAGCTTATAGTTAGCTATAGTCCAGGGCTTACTTCTTTGGGAGAGTTCATAAAAAAGACTCTTAAATGCAGGTTTCTGATAACTTTGGACCTCAGAAGTAAGTTCCTGGACTCTATTTAAAGGGCTGATGTGTTAGTAAAAATTAATAATCCACTCAACAGAGCAGGAATTGACTGCATAGACTTAAATAATAGAGGACTAAAATAATTTTTCTGGCTTTTTTTTGTTTGAAACATGGCTGATTTCTTTGTTTTGGTTTTTAGAGTCTGTATAACTTTTTATTCTATTGAGCTATCTATAGCCTGTAATAATTGAGTAGAGTGTACAGGATTTGGGGTATATTTCTCTCTCTGCCTAATCTCTCCAGAATTTGTAAATTATTTACAAATGTTCTTAATTCTGGCAATGTGATTATTTGCATAAGTTCAGTAAGAATCTGTTTTCTTTTATGATGAGACACAGATGGAGAAAGTGGTTTTCCTAAGGTTTGACGGAAATAGCCTTGTGGAACTTTCAATGAAGCCAACTTAGGATAGCCTATATGCACAGTGACTATTTCTGCACTTTGTATCGATGACCATGACAAGTATAGTGGGACTGAAGCTTATTTTGCAGATGGGTTGGTCCTGCTGTGATTTGTCTTTGGTGAAAGTAGACTGGAGAGAAAAAAAGATTGTGTTTCAGAAAAAAAAAGAAAAGAAAACTTATATTAGATTAACGATAGATTCCTGGGTGATCATATGGTCCTCTATGGTATGGAGTACCCCACAATGTCCTTCCTCAGCATGAAGCAGCCAGAAAGATCGACGAGATTCTTCATGACTGAGGAACTGATAAATAGAAAGATAAGGACTGAAATTGTCTCATTTGTCCTATGGAACTGATGTTTATGGTTTCTTTTTAATAAACATGAAACTCGACCCTCCCAGCCTTAAAGCTTAAGAAAGTTACATTTGCCTTATCTGAGTTCCTTTCTTGGGAAACCTATCATCAGGCCTCAGAGAGAATCAAGGAACTGAAAATTTACCAGATCATTTCATCTGAAAAATGAGATGCCAGACCCCTCACCCATCAAAACAGCCTATCTGATCACTTTCATTGTGTTGACTAACTTCTCTTCCTTATTCTTCTGTAATTCCTGTTTACACACAGGTAGTTAACATTCCTTCCCCGTTATATAAACTACCAATTTTCACTGGTCAGGGAGATGGATTTGAGACCAACCTCCCATATCCTCTGCTGCTGCAACCAATTAAAATTCTTCTTCCTTGGTAATACTTGTTGTCTCAGTGATTAGCTTTCTGCATGGTGAGTGACAGAACACCTAGACAAAATCCTTGGCATTTTGGTAACAATTCTACAGTGCTTCTTCCCTTTCACAAACCAATGCTTTCTCCTACTTTTGTGCATTCCTAAAATCTGTTCTATCTCCACCTGAATGCTGTGTCTTCTGCCTACCTTACTCTCTAGGGAGTGATTATCAAGTTTATCTATCTTAACTGGCTGCCCTTTTGACCAAAGATTTGTGACCTTACTTGATCAAGTCAGATTCTCCTTTTCTTAGGATGTTGAAATCAGGACTCTGAGATGCCAAGTAGCATCTTGAACAGATGTAGAAAACTGGGGGTTTGTAATGTGAGTTGTTTTGTTCTATCATGCTTAGAAAGGTACACAAAGCTGGTCTCAGGGAAAAAGAGGAAAGCAATGGAGGCACACATACAGAAGCCTAGGTAGCAGGATAAGTGACCCAGAGAAAAAGAGAAAGACAAAGCAAAGCCACTATGGTTCTTAGCAGCTCTTGAAGCCTGAGTCTAACTCTTGAGCATACAATGACCTACTCAGCCTCCTTGCAGTATAAAGTGCTTTCTACATCTGTTAGTTACAACCAGGTGTCCCGATGGATACATTGACTATCATTCAAACTAAAGGTAATATTTTAACTTCTGCATTACATCTTCCCTGGCTACTTTTTATTGATGTCTAAATCTTAAAATTTCCATTGCAATAGAAGCTTTGTGCCATAAAATTCTGTTCTAATTATACAAAGTGATGTGTTATCTACATCTGTTAGTTACATTTCACCACAAAGACTGTAAACTCCTATGATCAGCACCAAGTCTCTACTTTTTAAAACATTTTCAAATACATCCAGCACAGTACTAACAAATAGCTGGTGCTTCATAATAGCTTTGATTAACACAGTGTATACATTTAATCTATGAAAAAATAAATGTTATACAAATTTTTTTGGTCAAAAGAAAGGTGTGAACACATAAACATGTTGACTCCTAAAATAGATGATGTATCATGAAATTAAATAACAAAAAGTCCCCAAACTGACATATAAGTACTAAAATATGTACTTATATGTAATAATACATTGTGCATGTTTCTTAGACTGACCTTACTAATTTTTGCAATTTTAAATGGCATACATATAGAAATACTTATTCTTAATTTATAGGGTCTTTTTTTGAAAGCTTCTTTCTAGGAATGTATTTAGACAATAAATAAATGAAAAATCAAAAGCTGTTTGAACAATTACAGAGAACTTGTCAATTTCTTTTTGTAGGGGGAAACACACACACCGTGCACACACACACACACACACACACACACACACAAAACTTTAGAAAGTAGCCTCACTTATCCCCTGCAGCTGCAAAAGTGAGAAGGCAAAACACTGCCCTACTTCACAGTTCTTGGGCCTCAGGGTAAAAAAAGAGGGGTGGGATTTCCCAGAGAGCTGTGAATAAGAGCTGTTGCCACAGTCAAGTACTTTAAAATGCTTAAGGGTAGAGGATTCTAATAAGCATTGAGCCAAAGGACTTTAAAAGGATAGTAAGAGAGAAGCCATTTAACTATTTAGTAGTGAATGTCCTGACTCCCAGACAGAAACAATGTAGGCTGGCTCCTTCAATGTGCTCATACAAGTAGAGAGGCTACCCAGGGAAGGAGAGGACTGGCCTCTTTGGGCTGGAAATATGACCTTCCTTAGACCCTTAGTTGTGCCCCTTCTTAAATCCCGAGAACTTCAGTATTTGAGGTGTTGATCACTCTCCATTTAAAACTGTCCCTAAAGGCAAATACAGATTAAATATGAAAGGCTTAATTCTCCCTGTTGAAAATAAGGAAAGAAGCTTTCTCTGTCCTTTTCTTAAAGCATTTTCTTTACGAAAGTTTTAAGTTCTCCCTCTTCTCTTTGAAATACATGTAACTTTAAAAAAGATAATAAGCCAGCTTTACAACCCCAGAATGTCCTTCTCAAAGAATAGGCAAGTAACTTTTTGAAATGGAATTGTCAAGGAAGATAGATAGTGTCTCCTACTGGTAGTTTCTAAGGAAGAGTAGGACCCTAACTTTGGCTGGCGCTTCTCTTCAAAACAACTTTCCATCATAAAGACGCATTTGTTTTTCCTTTAGATAAAGCCAACTAGTTACTATGCTAATATGCATGGTCACCCCAATTATCATATGAAGTTAGGATGAATTATATATGACAAACGATGCTGTCAAGTTCTCTTATTTAAGAACTAGTTCTTGTTTATCTTGGGAACATGTAGGCAAAGAGTTGTACCGGCTTGGACACATAAAAGGGTGATTTATTTCTATCTTTGCAATCTCTTTAGTGGATTAACGTGACACATGTTAGATTCCAGTTTAATGCTTATTCAATAATTAAACTGGTTTCTTTCCCTTTTATTTCTGTTGGAGAGGCTTTCTGGTTTGGGAGATTTTGTTTCTAATTTTATTTCTCCAACATGTGCTCCTGGTTTCCGGGACACTAGTTTCTCCTGGATTTTTTCCTATTTCTCTGTCTGTTTCATCTTGATCTCCTTGGCTGAGTTCTTTTCCTACCATAGAATGGAACATTTTTTTCAAGGTCTGGTCTTTTTTCTATTTTTCCAACCCTTATCCTGACTGTTTCCACTCCTACCATCTCCTGTCTAGCCAGCCCCTGCATACTCTGTAATGTAACACACTAGACTAGAGACAGCATGTTACTTTTGATTCTGTGCTTTTAAGGTACTGTTCTCTCTGGCTGGAATCATATTCTCCATTCTCTTGGCAGACACATAATAACCCTCCTCCGGTATGATATCCTCTGTGAAGCGTTTCTGGACCAACCTCTGGTAACACTTCTTCCTTCCTTTCAGTGAAAACTCTGCTGTGATTTCATGCTGCCCTAGCAATCTTTTGACTGTAACTGCCTATACTGTAGATTTGCTGAAGGGAGAAAATGCACAAATCTGCTCCAGAATTCCTGCTTATGTGACAGTGATTTCACATTATAAATATGCTGGCATTGTTTTTTCATCGTTTAATTGATTTCTGTTAATAGACAAGTGTAGAACTGCCTCTAAGAAAAGGGATGATCCATTCAGAGGTATTTGTGAGGTTTGAGGCCATGAAAGTTACACCCAATATAGTGGCAGCCATTAGCACTCTGTGGATGCCAGCTAGTTTGCCTTCCCTGGTTATATGTCAACCCCATCTCACTTTAGACATCTGTTTAAATTGTATTTTTTCTTGTCACAGGTATGCATATAAGTATAACACACTAATCAAGACAACTCATTTCTCTGATCTTGGTTTTGTCAATTATTAAATGTCAGGTTTGATCTTGATTATCTCTAAAAGTCATTCTCATGGTAAAGTGCATGAATTTGAAAATGTTTTTCTAATTTTCAATGTCAACACCAGCTAATATTAGAAACACACAACTAAATCTGATTAGTGTCAGACATTCCACTTTCTCGTTGGTGAGCTTTGGTGTTTATAAACCCCCTTCAACATAAGTATCCAAAAGATTTGATCTAAGCAACTTAGGAGCATTAATTAAAAGTTGTTTTCAACTGACATCTCTTTATGTTAGTTATTCTCATATGCATCACTCAAACAAATAGGGGGCTAAAGGAGACTACTTTTGGCATGCTGTGAGGCAAAGCTGTGCACATCCCTGTGTTTCTGTCTGTAAAAGGGTGACCTTAATTAAGTTCCCCTTTATCTTACCAAACTTTCAGAATTTCAAACTTTTAACACTTAGATCTCCTATGGGGTGCATCATATGGAGGGTATATGTAAATAAGTTAGTGAATAATGAATGTACAAGTAAGTAAATGAATAAATACAACGTTTAAGGTGAAGTTGAGGGGAGGAAAAAGACATAGTTAATTATTGAAATCAAACAGACAAAGAAAAAAAATGAAGCTTAGAAATCATTAACTTGTATCATTTCATGAAGCAAATGATCCAACACATAAAGTGATGGGAAATTGTAGCCATAGTATATTGAAATAAAAGATCTAGTTTTGCTGATATCTCATGAAATCAAATTTTTGACCCACATAAAAATTTTGACCCACATAAAAATGTTTATTATAATACAGACTCATTCAAGTAGGCCTTTGAGTCCTAGCCAGATTTCAAGAAAATCTATGTTTATTCAACAAATATCTCTGAGAGGAAGATATAATGGTGAAAAATATATATAGAGATTCTGCCTTCAACAAGCAAGAGGACTCTCAGGGTAAACAGTCCAGAGAGACCTTACTGAGCTGCATATATCCTGTGATGTTTCTGGAACCTTGTCAGGAAGCAAGGCTTTGCTAACATCTGCTAGGAACAGATGAGGAACTGCTTTACATGGCAATGTGGCTCAGCCTACATTCCCACGTATACTTGCTGCCCGGAGGTAGACATATTTAAAAAAAAAAAAAAGAAAAGAAAAAATATCTGTTGAATGAGATTTCTTAACTTAAACATAAAACACAGAAGTCTGTTATTGCCTGAATGGAAATAAGGATCACATTTAGGAAAAAGAAAAGTCTCAGGAGCATGGGATAATGTAAATTTGAGCATCTCATTACTCATTTCTTCATGAGTCAAGGACATTCTGGAGGGGAATATCAGATCAGACCAGTATTTTCTCATAAGCTTTTGCAGCTAAAACAGAAAGTAGTCTTCCAATGTCTTAAAAAATAAAGTACTTGTTAGATGAACCTTGAATTGCTGCTAACCAAAGAGGCCAGATAATTTTTTAAAAAAAATCTCAAGAAGGGATACAAATAGGTGGCTGTGTCAAAAGTCTTTGTTCTCTGGAGAGTGACAAGCTTGAGAAATTAAACAACTTTATAGTTGCTTTAATTGAGGAATATAAAGCATTCATTTCTTTTACATCCATGAGAATCTGTGTACTTACAGAAGCAAAGTAACTTGGTTCTAAATATAATGCTGTATATTACCAGAATTCCTATTTCTTTTCTTTTTTTTTCAAACTTTTCTTCAATTTTTGGAAAATTTTAAAGTTTTTAAATTGCAATTATTTTTTAAAAAATAAAAATATAATTACACATATAATGCATGAATATGTTTGCCATATCAAAATTAAAATACCACCATAACAGCTATTTCTTTTAAATTGTGGATACGGGGGAAAAGTGGATTTATATTCAGCAGAAACTAATTTCCCATCACATTAAGCTTAAGGCCCCTTATTTGCAGTCTGTTTCCAAGGACCTACCTCTAGTTTTTTATTTGTTATTTCATATTCTATTTATTTAGAAGCCCTTCCTCCTTCCCTCAAAATTTTATAAGCTTCAAAGGCCAATGAAATCTGAATGTGATACTGATAATCAGTTAACATTCTAACTCTATATGATTACCAGCTATTTTTCCATCTTTCAATAGTAAGACAATCTTGTGACTTATGCCTGTACAGGAAATGAGAAAATGCATTTGTGACTCAGCTTATCATACCGGTTTACCAGGAGCTGAAGGAAAACCTTGTATTTTGACCACAAATATAAAGGAAAATTTGCTACCAAAACCAGGACAACTTATTACTGGAACTCTGGGTTGGACAGTGGCTTAATCAGAAGAAGCAGGGCAATTACGTTTCTATAATCATATTCTCCCAGTACAAAATTGCCTGTGAACCTGCATTTTCTGCCCACCCCCCTGCCGCGGCCTCTATGAAATGAAAATGCAAGTTCATCACTTCCACCATCATGAATATAAATAACATCACAATAAAAAATATTTTACAATAAAAATGCAATGCATTTGTTAGCATCTGGCATTCTTCTAATTGCTTTTTTATCTGTTCATTCATTTGAACTTTTAAACTATCCACAAAAGAATAACATTTTCACTTAAAAAAAAAAATAACTAAGCCACTGAGGTTTTGCATAGACAACTGAAGGAGATGTAGTTTTAAAAGCCTGAACCAGAACCAAAGCTTCTTGACTTTGAACACGGTAAATCAGCAAGCAGGCCTCTGTAACCTACTGTAAAAGGCCCTAGACTCCAAATATTTACCAGTAAGAAACTATGTTAAAGTTAACCACAACTGTGACAGAAATGTAACCACAACATAAAGAGTAACATATAGGAGTGGCTATTTGATTATATCTGCAAAAAATGGTCTTAAATTTAACAAGCCAGAGGCTACTGTATTGATTTTTGAATGAATGTATCTAAAACAGAATACAAAGAAGGCTTAATGTTTCTCTTCACATGGGCTAGTGTGCATGCCTTTCTATTTTTAGTTACTAGGTCTCTTTAAAATTATAACAGTTTAATTTGAGAGTTTCATAACTATGTCTATTAAAATTTGTGGATTTATTCACATGATTATAATCCAAAGTGTCAAATTAGAACAAAAATATGTTATGATCATGAATTATTCTTGAAACCACAATTGTTAGAAAGTTTTAAAATGAATAATTTTGGAGAACAAATACAAAGTTATGTATTAATGATTTAAAACTATGTCTAGTCGGGAGTGGTGGCTCACGCCTGTAATCCCAGCAATCTGGGTCTAAGGTGGAAAGATTACTTGAGGCTAGGAGTTCAAGACCAACTTGGTCAACATAACGAGACCCCGGCTCTACAAAAAAAATTTTTTTAATTAGCTGCGAGTGGTGCCTCATGCCTATGGTCCCAGTTACTCTGGAGGCTGAGGCAGAAGGATAGTTTGAACCCAGGAGCTCCCGGCTGAAGTGAGCTATAATTGTGCCACTTCACACGAGCCTGAGTGACAGAGTGAAAACCAATCTCAAAAAACAGAAACAAAAAAACTATTTCTGATAGGCTTAGACTTTCATTAATTGCAACGTAAATGTCAGACCTAAAGTAACTAGAATCCTAATTTAAAAGAGTTTGATGTAGAATAAAAAAGAACACTTTTAATAGTTTACATCAGTTTTGACAATAAATTCACAATGTGTAGTTATATCCCAGAGTGTCGCTGTTTCTCTGTTTCGCCATAGTGTTCTTCTCTGAATAAAAAGTATGAGTCATATTATAATATATATCTACATATAATATTTTGTCTGTAATATATTTAAATTTCTGACTTTGTGGCAAGTGCCAAACATAACATTAAACATATTGGAAAGCAATAATTTAAAAAATGTTAGCCTAAAGTAAGTAGTGATTGGAAAATAACATTATTCAATATGACCTTGATTTTTGAGAGTTACAGTGAAAGCTGTAAGGCAATTAAAAATGTACATCATGATCTCCCCAAAAGAAACATGACTGAAATATAGATGATGAACATATTAATAATTATTATATATTATCAGGGAAAAAATAGTCATTTAGATTTTTCTTAATAGGAATTGAGAATGAATTCACATATAATTATAACTTTTAAATCATGTTCATATATAAAACCAGTATAGTCACCATTGTGTTTAAGTTCATTTAAACTCAGAATGTTTAAATATGTGTTAGGTTAGAAAATAAGTAAAGGACCTTTTTTCTTTTAACTGGGAAGTAACTAGAAATGCATGCCACAGGTTCTCACATTTACTTTCATGTGCAGTAAGCATGAAAAACAAAACTAAACCCAAAGTCTGGATATTTTCTGACTAATAATAGAAATTACGTGTTTCATAAGTGTTGGAATGGGTAAAACTGAGGAGAAATAGCAGACTGTGCACTAATAGTCAGAAGGTGAGTGCACACACCAATTTCCAGTAACAAACTTATCCTGTAACATTAAGTGAACAAACAGACTTTTCCTAATTAATGTATTTTCAAAGTTGAGAATTTTTTTTTCTGTTCTACTTTATGTAATGCAGAAGGCTTTCATTATTACAGTCACATCAGTACTCCTAGACCCTTATATGTATTCTCTGATACAACTAAGACCTAACATTGAATTATGATGAAAGAATTACCTACGAAATCTTCAAAAGCCAAAATAAAAGAAAATGTAGGCAAATTTGGAAGATTTCTTTTCTTTAGAGATCAATAGCTATGTATCTTTATACATAGAATATCTCTATAAATATAAGTTACATGAGTATATCTACAAATACAGGCAAATATAGAGATATTTATATATACATACACGTAAACACACACACAGAGGTATTTTTTTAAAATGCTATATAATTGTATTCTGGACAAAAGGGGGTAACGTTAGGGGCTGGTTGAAGAGACCCAGATTAAGAGAGGTAAATACAGAGAATGTAAAGTTCTCATTTTCAAGTGCCTTTGCCTCAGCTTTTTAGATGCCTCAAGAATTAGAAACATCTGGTGACTGACAACTTTACAGCACTTACCGTGTACCAGGCACTGTCTTAAGCACTTTCATATATTTTCATTTTATCCTCACAACTCCGCTTTAAGAATGGAACCATTATCATCTTCATTTTACAGAAGATAAATTGAGGCACCATAAAGCTAAGTGACACTACTGAGGTCACATCATTGGTGTCTGGTCCGGGTATCAAACCCACAGTGGTTTGGCTTCAGAGTCCATGCCCTCCACCATGATACTATATGGCTCTTGAATTAACTGTCTGAGCCCACATGTTCCATGATATAGAACCATAGCTTAAATATAGTATGCCCAGGTTACTTATAACTCAAAAACTACTGAAGTATAGAAATCAATATTATTTTGAGAGTTACAATTTCATCTGCATTAATTCTCTCAAGAGTCTTTTAAGAAGCAGCATTGAGCCAGGGAGACCTGGGTCCCAGTCCAACTCTACTAACTTTTGCCTGTGAGAGTTTAGGTAAGCGGTTTGATCGTCTTCCATCTCATTTTATACTTTATGAGGAAAAAATGATTTTTTGGAAAAGTTGTTATGGAGATTATATAAACTATGTATACATTTTCTGGTACTTGATGAAGGCTTTATAAATGATAGCTATTATTGAACTATCATCATTATTTCTATCTACATATGAGAAAACCAAGGAAGAAAGAGTGTAAAGGATTTTTCTATGGGCACACAACATCTAAGTAGTAGAGGTGTGATTGGAACTCAGGTTCTGTGGTGCTGTATTTCATGCAATTTCACATATTTCAAGGCACTACCCTGCTTCAAAATGTCCCTAATATGCAGCACAAACTTCATCTTTTCAGTTATTTCCCTCAGTTATTTATATTCATATTCCTTTTCTTGATTTTGAGTCTCTATGTAGTACATAGTTTGTAAGATACAATTTCGCATTTAACTATTTCTAGAATTATATTTGGTGCCTCTTCAAAAACATTACAAATTGCCTGAGGACAGAATAATTGATATATACACAACTGTATCTACCTGTACCTGTGTACTCAATAGGTATCTTTACTTGATTTCATTATAGAACAAACCTTACTCATTCAATAAATACTTAGGGTCTATTTGTTTTCATTTGAGGGGCACTCTGCCTCTCTAGGAATGATCTCCTCTCTAACGAAGAAAGAAAACCAGGTTTTTGGTAGAAATTTTGCTATTGAAACATAATTGCAAATGTCATAGGCAAGAAATAAAGGAATATACAGAATACACATGTCAAAGATAAGGCAAAAGCAAAAAAGGAAGCATCCATCTTAAAGAAGCATAAAAAAAAGGACCACAACACCACAACAAAAGAAATAAGAGGAGGAACAGGAGGAGGAATGGGTCCGATATTGAAATTCATTGTGCCCAAATACTTGAAGATAAGAAGATAAAGGACCCACAGAGATTGCAAAATGAGAAAAGCAGGTACAGAAACTGGAGACAGGAAATATCTATTTGCATAGTTGGAAGAGAAAGAATGAGGAATAATTGTCCAACATCTGCTTCTGTATTCTCAAAATAACTAGCTACTGCTGTTTCATTATCTTAGAAAAAGATTTATTTCAGTCTTTTCAGAAACCTCAGAAAACCTTTAATCTGATTGGATTAGATTCTAAAACACCCTGCATAGCATGGCATGGCATCCTGATCTAACTCTAAGGAGCACACATAACACATTAATAGGTGCTGCAGTAGACTGAACCAATGCATAAAGTGAAGTGCCCAGCAAAAACTAAATGCTCAATAATTGATTTTTTAAAGCTTTCATAAAGAGTCTGTCAAAAAATCAGGAAACAAATCATGTCTGATTTTTTTGGTTAAAAAAATGCTGTATAATAATACATGGTAATTATCAAATTGGTATATAAAAATAACAAGCTTTAGGATTTTAGAGGAAAGAAAAGTCATCATGGGTCAGCTGAAGTGGTGACAGAAGGCATTTGTAAAGAGGTGGATCTGGCTATCATCCAAGTTCACCCTGAGGGTGTGGCACCAAGAATATATAATTAAGCAGTGACACCTAAAAGGCTTACCTATAGCATAAGAATAGAACTCACCTCCAATTTACTTCCCTTATTACCCCTGACAATGTTCTTCCAGTTTGAATGCATAATGTTCTGGTAAAAATAACCTTGCTGACAGAGCAATCATAAACAGAAAAAAAAATTCAAGGTGCAGAACATATAAGAATATGTATTTATTATGAGAAAATACACTGCAACACTGATATTCCTGTACTATGATTTTTCTTGTTTCCTTCACAATTTAATGTCAAAATCTTTATTCTTCAATGTGTATACTCAAGGTCCCAAGCTACCAAAGGTAACATTTAATCTGAATTCTCTCTCAAACTCACACAACTGTACATTCAATGTTGAATTCTCTTCTTTTTATGACTGTTATTTTTTCTTTGTTGTTTTCTACGAGTTACCTTCCTCTACTTACTATTTATACAGAATAAACATTTTTGACTGCTCTCTCTATCCCCTTATATTTATATATTTGTATATGGCTCTGAATTAAAATCTACTAGTTATATTTGTTTAGTTAGTATTAAAATATACTTTGTAGGATTTATATCAGTGACACCAACAATGAACAAAACGCTAGAAGAAAAACAACATATAAGCTTTAAAACCTTTGCTGGTAAGGCATTTTTTTTCCTTTATGTCCCCAGTACTGTTCTGGCTGCTTCATTTGCCTAATTAACAGTAGAATCTCAATAAAAAATTCAAAAATAAAAAAACACATCATATAAATAAAAAACCAAAAACAATAACCACACAGGTGCTCATTACTTTTGCTCATCTATTTAGTTCATCATTAATTCTTACCTCCATTTATTTCAACAGGCATTATAGAGGTAAAAAATAGAATGGAATTCCAGCCTTGAAAACAGTAAAAGTCTCTTTAGGGAAGATGACAGGAACATGCATAATTAAAAGAGACATTGAAAGCTTAGAATGCCTTAAGATAAGATTTCAAGCTATTACCTGGGAGGTAAGGAGGGGGAAGAGCAAATCATGTTTTGTTCTGCTTGCCAGAAAAAGGCAATCATGTAGCCTAATTATGTACGACCAGCATGATCGACTTTAGAACGAGGCTTACATTTTTACCAACAAATTCTGTTATAGTTTGGTTATGTTTGCACATCAACACTGAAGGATTACATGAAATCAAACCGTGAGTTCGTGTGATGATCTGCTTGGTACTAGGTTACCTGACAGCAAATCACTAGCCAACCCGTAGACCACAGTTGTGGTGTGATCCTGTCTATACACTTACACAGATCAATTCACTCAGAAACCTAAGCTGCATCTTCAGGGGCCGTGTCTCCTGCACAATCACCTGAGAGCTCACTTATGGAAACCCCATGACAGCCAACGTCATTGCACATTTCTTTGCTGATTAGATTAAGTGATAAATTATGATGTACACTGAGTGGTAAGACTGCTTCACTGTCAACTAGAGTTAATACAGTCATTTACAAGGGGGTGACAGATGAGGGACAGTAAATAATCATTATTCAGATGCCTCATAACAAGTAAAGCTCTGGCTTTAAGGAGATAGGGTCTAAAAGTATGAAAATCCAAATCCATTTTGTGGTCAAAAGTTAACACAAGCAAGTAGTTTATTGGTGTCTATCTTACATGGGCTAGGAGAAATACTTAAGACCTTGACGGTTTGTTGCTCACTCAGCAAATTAAATTTTGCTCAATGCGTATATTTGTAGCTCTGTGTAGGTAGTATTAGCACATTTTTCAAAAGCATTAAAAGTAGAATTTTGACCTCAAGGAGCTTTGGGAGAATGTTAATGTAATGGGTATATTTTTAATGTTATAAATTAAACATTAAAAATGAGAGAATGTTACATTGGCAAACTAAGGGGTATTGTTACTAGTATGTTTCCACAAACCTGATTTAGGATATTCAAAAACGAGTGCCTGGTTTATGCTAGGGTAGAAACCCCATAGACCAAAAAAAAAAAAAAAAAAAAGAGAGAGAGAGAGAGAGAGAAAAGAAAAGCCTGATTCTCTGACAGACTTATTTGCTACCAGCAGAGGGATAAACTTGTCCTCAGGTGCCACATTTCCAGCTCACTAAGGAATACATTATCCTTCCAATGAAATGCTATAAATGATACAGAAGTTCCATTTCTAGCATACAAAGTGTGTGTATTTTGTAATATTGCTGGAACAATGTAGAAAAAGTAGTGGAAGAGGAAAATATAAAAGAAGAAAAGAGACGACAGAGCATAAACTGTTCTCCTTTAAAAATCTGTTTTTTTAAAAAAAAATTTTACATTTGTATAGCATTATGTAGTTTACAAAATATCATATGCATGTATGTTTCATCTTTGCCCTAAAATTCGCATGGAATAGGGAAATTACAACTGAGGAGACTGGAACATACACACACACAAACATTAAGAATGTACCCACTAAGAATTATAGTTAAATTTTCAAAATCCTTCTCTTCTGTTCCATTCACAAAGAGTCTGTAGTCCTGTAAAGGACTATTCTCTCCTCACTCTCCACCTTTTCATTTCTTTAGGCATTTGGCACCATTATTTAACTCTCTTCAGTATATAATTTCTCCCTTTTGACTTTTCTTGTTTCCCTCAACACAAAAGCATTCTTAAGATCTTTCCCACGTTAAAAAATAGCAGTCTCTCCACACTGCCTCTCTCTAGCGCCCATGCAGCATGGCCTTCCTTTTCTCTTATTCCTAGTCACTGCTTTCCATTTCCAACAGCATTCACTAGCAACGTAGCAACTTAATTTAATTTTCCCCAATCCTATAAAAGCACTCTGTTAAGTCCCAGATTTCCTACCTGCTCATTCAACTGGGCATTTTCTTTTCTTAACCAACTTAACATCTCTGCTGCATTTGACACTGTCTTCCTCCTTAAACGTCTTTTTTATTTGCCATTCTGGAATTTGGAAATGAGATTTTTTTCCTCTTGTCCATTCCTTATCAGTCTTCTTTGTAAACTCCCCTTTTTATGCTGTCTAGATGAATGTTAGATGATCACATTCATGGTCAATATTGCAGTCTTCTTGGATTTTTTTCCCTCTCTTTTTCCCTCCTGCAATCAACTGATCACCAGGTACTGTTTATTCAACTGACTAATCACATGCAAATGCCAATCTACCTACTTCATTCCCACAGCCATTATCCTCACCGTCGTCTATTACTTGAATGACTCTTAGTTTGCTAACAGTTCCTCCTGCTGTTTCTCATCTTTTCCAGGACTATCGCCATCACCAGTTCAAATTGAGTTTGAATTCGGGTCCTCTAGCTTTCCATAATGATGGTGTTCAGACCTGCTATGCCAAAATACAGCACCTTGGCATTTGAGAAAATAGCAAAAAAAAGGAAGGTCTCCTGAACTTTCTTCTGTTCTCCCCTGAAATAAGCCATAAAAAAATTATCTGATTTTCCTCTGAAGCCCACTCTACACCCAGAGAAAAGGGATGTCTTAATCTCTGAAGACACAAGGACTCGGAGATGTATCTAAAAAGTGGGCTCTGCCAAGGCCCCCCTATTAGAACATACCCTCCTTGTCTCATCATACATCTGCATAATTGTCCACTCTTCATCAAACTCAGCATAAAAATACACATTTCCTTGTTTCTTTGGGTCTTCATTTATGAAGGCTCCTGTGTCATGTAAAATTTATATTCAATAAGTTTGTATGTTTTTCTCCTGTTAAATCTTTATTTTGTTATAGAGAGTTTTCAGCCATGAACATGCCAATGGGTGAGAAAAAAAAAATTTCTTCTATAATACCAACTTTTTTTTTTTTTGAGATAGGGTCTTGCTCTGTCACTCAGGTTGGAGTGCAGTGGTGCAATCTCAGCTCACTGCAACCTCCACCTCCTGGGCTCAAGTGATTCTCATGCCTCAGCCTCCTAAGTAGCTGGGATTACAGGCATGTGCCACCATGCCC
The DNA here is from genome assembly GCA_963573385.1 of Cacajao melanocephalus. Lineage (NCBI taxonomy): Eukaryota > Metazoa > Chordata > Mammalia > Primates > Pitheciidae > Cacajao > Cacajao melanocephalus. Next base: position 53,101 of record CAUYLG010016048.1, read on the forward strand.
AGCTACTTTTTGTATTTTTAGTAGAGATGGGGTTTCACCATGTTGGCTAGGCTGGTCTAGAACTCCTGATCTGCCTACCTCAGGCTCCCAAAGTGTTGGGATTATAGACAGAAGCCACAGCACCAGGCCAATACCAACCTTAAAAAAAAGTTGAAGCAATTCTCCTGCTTCAGCCTCCCTAGTAGCTGGGACTACAGGTGTATGTCACCACACTCGGCTAATTTTTTGTACTTTTTAGTAGAGATGGGGTTTCACCATGTTGGCCAGGATGGTCTTGATCTCTTGACCTCGTGATCTGCCCACCTCAGCCTCCCAAAGTGCTGGGATTACAGGCGTGAGCCACCTCGCTAAGTTTTTATTTTTTGTAGAGATGGGTTCTCACTATGTTGCCCAGGCTGGTCTCAAACTCCTGGGCTCAAGTAATCCTCCCATCTTGGCCTCCCAAACTGCTGCAATTATGGGTGTGAGCTACCATGCCCCACTTACCTATCATTTTTAAGCTATAATAGGATTGTTGGTTTATTTGCTTTGAGGGAGTAATTATAACAAATATCTTTTAAGTATTTGAAGACAATTTCTCCTCTTACCCTTAAATGAATCTCAGATTGTCTAGTTGTGTCATAAATCCTTTACCCATGAAAGCAGTAATGATAAACTGCAGCTAAGTTTCTGTAAATATCAAAAATAATTTATAAGTTTTGGAGCCTGAAATAATGAATGCTGTTTATAGCAATAATTAATTAATCAGGGCTTTCTAAGCAATATCTCAGAAAGTACTTTATGTATTTCTTATCTAATAAATACACGTATTACGCTTATGTAAAACTGATTAATAACAAGAGTGGCTGAATGTGGCTTTATCAAAAGTACAAATTAATTAAAATGCTTTTTAAATCAAGAAACTATAACGTGCCCTTCATCTTACAGTTCTTAATTGAATTTCTAAATAGATTTAAGCCATACCCTTATTTTGTGTTTTTCACTTGGTGCTCTCCTGATGAATATAAACTCTGATGTATGACTGCTAGCATGTACCATTCTGTCATATATATAAATTCCATAAAGTCTTAAGCCATGAAAAAGATGGTTACATGCTTCTTTTTAAAACATCTGACAATTAATCATTCATTTCTCTTTCTTGGCATATCTTTTATGTTTTGCCTGTTTCTAAAAGATAAGGGAAGTAGCAACGTTAAGCAATGCTACTATTCCTAACTGGTGGACGAAAATGAAACTACCAGTCCCCAAACAAAGCTATACACTTGACTTTGAAGGTGCAATAGTTTGTCCAATTTCAGAGTCTTTCCCAAATACCTTCTTGAATTATGAAATGCAAAATCACTTTGACAGTTATAGCTTCTATTTTTAGAATCTGTGCCTTTGTCACATAATTTTGCATAATCTTCCAAGCACTTGGAGCATGAAGGCAATAAGAGGGAGATTTAAAGTGCTTGAATTGCTACAGTATAAATGACACATGAAGCAATCATATAAATTTAATCAAAAGATTTACCTCTACAAAGAACATTTCTAAAACTTTATTTATGTTCACACATGACTCAACATTGTTAGCAGCACCTGTACAGTTAATATTTGAATGAAAGAGAAACAACTGGAAACCTTAAGCATTATTTGAGTTGAAGCTTTTCAAAAGTGTTCAGTATAACTAAAATGTTCCTATAAAGTATAAACGTCTAAACCTAGGTAATGGTCCATAGAAACTAAAATTCATTGATCTCTTTATGTGGAAATTCTATGCAAGTGGTTTAATCCAAGAAAGGAGTTGTTCCTAGTTGTAAGAACTAACATGTGTAAAAGGTTATACTCTCACACTGTTGGTAGAAGTGCAAAGTAGATTTCGTTTTGGAAAAAAATTTGGAAATAAGTTTCAGTAAAACTAATAAAATTTATCAATTAAGTCAGAAATCTGTCCCAGGGAGATAATCACAAACTAATCTATATAATTAAGTAGTTCATTCCAGCATCCTTTAAAATGACAAAATTATGAAAAAAAATACAAATTTCTGAAATTACGACAAGTGTTTATTAAGTATAGTACAGGCTGGGCAAGGTGGCTCATGCCTGTAATCCCAGCACTTTGGGAGGCCAAGGAGGGCAGATCACGAGGTCATGAGATCAAGACCATCCAGACCAACATGGTGAAACACTGTCTCTACTAAAAATACAAAAGAATTAGCTGCACATGGTGGCCCATGCCTGTAGTCCCAGCTACTCGGGAGTCTGAGGTGGGAGAATTGATAGAACCCAGGAGGCAGAGATTTCAGTGAGCCAAGATTGTGCCACTGCAATACAGCCTGGGTGACAGTGTGAGACTTGGTCTCAAAAAAAAAAAAAAAGAAAAGTACAAATGATTGACAATATGGTAACTATTTACTTAATTACTTTACAAATTTAGCACCCTTTTTTAAACAGACACTAAAATAGCGGTAAGTTTGGAAATGAAATAAAAGTCTGAGGTGCAGAATTTACCAGGGAAGGGTTGGGATAAAGAGAGAAGACATGGTATATCCTGGTATTCAGATCCTATTCATTTTCTCTTCTTCCAGGGATAAATCAAAAAGAATAGATGGAAATAGTCATGAAATATTTGAAGTAGAACTTGCCTTATTTACTCTTCATTTTTTCTGTTCTTTTGACTTAATGGCTATTAATAGAAATAGGTGTGGTCCAATGAGTCACCTTTTCATCCTATGTTGAACATAATATTTATACTCCCATAATAATTTCAATGATTTCCTCCTCAATATTAAAGCAATGCCTCCTTAGTAAAGAGAATTATGAAGTTTCATAAAGTTAGAAAGAACATAAAAATCATATGCAATCTTGGACTGGACACAATGACTCATGCCTGTAATCCCAGCACTTTGGGAGGCTGAGGCAGGTGGATCACCTGAGGTCAAGAGTTTGAGACCAGCCTGGTCAACAGGGTGTAACCTCGTCTCTACTAAAAATACAAAACTTAGCCGGGCTTGGTGCCGGGCGTCTGTAATCCCAGCTACTCAAGAGGTTGAGGCAGGAGAATCGCTTGAACCCGGGAGGCAAAGGTTGCAGTGAGCCAAAATCATGCCACTGCACTCCAGCCTCGGTGACAGAGTGAGACAAAAGAAGACCATAAAAATCATATACAACCTCACTCTCTAGGGACTGCCAGTCACTGACATTTTGATGTTTTTTCTTAATTATGTATGATGTACAAATACAGAAATATATACTATGCTATGCACAGTATGAACTTTTATTCATTTTTTCATTTAATATATGTGAACATTTTCTCATTTCTTAAAAGTTATTGTATTATTTGTAAAATATGATCTATTCCCTTACCAAAATATTATATAGGCTGTTTCCAATTTCTTCTAAGATCACAATGAATATATGTGCATATTAATTTTGGTCCAAATTTCTGTTTCATTAGGCATGATTTCTCCATTATGCATTGTAGACTAAAACCTAAGAGCTAATTTAAGGTTCTAGTGTATTTGGTTTTGTTTTTTGTTTTGTTTCACTTTCCAAAATGCAGCAGTTTATACTCCCACTGGTTGTATATGTATACCCATTTCATTGCACCCTAATCAATATTTAGTATAATCATGTACAAATTGTTCACTACTTTCATGCTTAAAATAGACTCTTGTTTTATTTTCAATCATTTTATTAATAATGCAGTAATCATTATTTTTATTAGATAGCTTACTTTTTATTCTGTGTTTGCTTATTCACATATTTTATCTTTTTTCAACTGGAATTTTTGTGAGTTCTTTAAAAATTCCAGGATATCTTCAAATGTCACCAACAATGGCAGTTTATATCCATGAAACTATTGTTCTTAATTTGTCCCTTGGCTTTTCATAGATTTTCTCATATTGTATATTCTTAGAGAAGGATATGGGAATGCATTAATGTAATCAGATTTAACCTAAGATAAACATTCAAAGTAAGGTTAGAATTTCCATATGCTAATTAATTTTTCTGATTCATCCTTAATCAATAGTGGGATACCTTAATATTAGTGAAAATGAGTTATTTGTTTATTCATTCCTGTCTTTAATACTATGTATTGAGCAGCCACTGGCTGAAAAGACCTCCCTTCAGGCACCGAATACATTAGTTAAGCAAAACAGATGCAGATTCTTGATGGCAGGAATTTTTTTTTACATCCTCATAGGGGGAGAAAGATAAGAAATAACACACGTAGTAGGCAGAATAATGATTCCCCAGATATGTCCCTAACCTAATCCCTAAAACCTGTGACTGTTATCTTCCATGGCACAAGGAAATTTGTAGATATAATTAAGGTCATGAGCCTTAAAATAGAGAGTTTATTCTTACATGCATGGTAGACTCAATCTAATCATATGATCTTTTAAAAGTAAACAACTGTCTCTCCCTGGAAGTGTAAAGGAGGTAGAGGCAGAGGGGGAAATCAGAGATAGTCTATGCCTGAGAAGGATTTAACGAGCAACTGCTGGCTCTGAGACGTAGAGATCCACATGCAATAACTGGAGAAAGGACTCTAGGTGCTAAGGGTGGTCACCAGCTGGAAGTCAGCAAGAGCAATGAAATCTCCACAAAGTTTTACCAACACTCTGAATAAGCTTCGAAGTCTATTCTTCTCCATGCTGCCTCTATATTTTTGTAATTTGTCTGCCTATCAATAGAACCTAATACAAAATACAAAATAATTAAATTAGATAACATTAGAAGATTTCTTTTAAGTGCTATTTTTTAAAAAGTAAAATTAGTATAAGGTTAGAGGGTTCAGGAATGCCTGGTTGAGGAGACGGGGCAGATGGAGGATTAAATAGGATGACCAGATAGGGACTCTTATCAAGAAGGTCATATTTGAGAAAAGATATGATGGAGGTAAGAATGTTGGCCAAGTGGACACATGAAAGAAGTCTTTCCAGGCAAAGGGACCTGCGAGAGGAAAGACTCCAAAGCAGACTGGCATCGCTGAAGAATGACAAGAAGCCTTCTGTGTCTGGAGTGGACTGGTGGAAGAGGGCATGTGGAGATAAAATCAGAAAGGTGGAGAGACGGGATCATAGTACTTGGAAGCTGTAACTTTTACTATGAGTGAATGGGAAGACACTGAAAGATTTTGAGAACACAAATAATATTACATGATTTCAAAGTTTCAAGGGCCAATGTGGCTGCTATATACAACACAGCCTGCTACGGGAAGAAACCAAGAGATTTGTTCTGAGGTTACTTCACTAAACCACATAAAAGATAATGAGAGCTTAACTAAGGTTTTAAAGATGGAGGTGATGGGAAGGGACTCTGCTCTGCAAATAATTTTTAAAATGTACATATAAAATTTAAGAGATTCTTTTTCTTTAGACACCGTGGCGTTCCTAGATGGCTTCACTGAATTATTATAAATATATTGTACTATTATCAAAGCATTCATTACACTGATCTGAAATCACCTGTTTACTCTTTCTCTCCTAGATTGCAAATTGAACTCTAAGAAAAGCAACTGTGTATTTTCAGGTGAGCCTAATAAAAAGCTACATGCTGCCATCCCTATTCCTAATCTGTACTGTAGGTACAGGTCAGTTTTCTGAGAAGAGTTATCTTTTATGACACAGCAGAGGTCCTCCAGGCCACTTCCCTCAGAAGCTATATCACTTCAAACCACCCAGATGACATGTAGAGGTAAAAGTCAAGTTTGTATTATTTTGATTTTTTTAAGAAAGAAAACCTCACAAATATGGTATAATCATCAGTAGAAAGACAGTCAATTGGAATATTGCTTCTTGGATTTTAATTTACTTTTCCCTCCTTTTTGGGTTGAAACATTCTAAAGAAACAGCGTAGACCAATCCAATAAGAAAAAATCGTGAGCAGTGACACCAGGTTAAGGTATCACTGAAGAGTAAAGTGCAAAAAACTTCAAAGAATGTAAAGTATATTGGATAACTGATTTCTGCCTAATAATAAGCACCACAATCTTACAGGCTATGAGATGCATTTTGTTTTAAAAACTTTTTAAAATTGGTCCATATATCAACAGTAACAAGAACCAAGTAACATTTGTTGTCTTCAGACAGGAAGCTTGCCAGGATCATGGCAAAGACCATTTTGCATTCTAATCACTGGTTAGAAGACATGCCTATAAATTAATCCTTGGCACAAGCTTTAACCATTTAGTACATAGAGAAGCATAATTAACCTGGAGTGAGCCATGTGTCTTGTAGTTGACTTAAGAGGATGCTAAAATATGGGAGAGTGTCAGAAAAATGAAGTAGTGATAACTTCATTTTTCTAGTCTTTGAAAATTTTACAAACAAGCATGTTAATGGTCATTTAAGGAAACCAAGAAATCATTTATACCCTTTCCTTTCAGATGTATTGTACTAATTCGATGCTGGTATTTACCAGTTTTCTTTTTGTTTTTATGTACTTGTGGTTTACTTCCTCACTCTTCTTAAAGTTTGTCTTTGTAACAAACATAACAAGTGATTTCAGACAACAATGACATAGCAACTACAATCACTCACATAAAAGAAGCATTGGATATATACTTCTCTTTTTGAACATGTAAATGAATCAAGTGCACAGATGAACAGAGAGAAAATATACCATTTCACAGAACAAGAACTTTCGAAAGCTTATTATTCTAAAAATAACTGCAAAATGTCCACATTCCTATTTTTTTCTATGTAAATCAGTCTATTGCTTTTACCATAAGTTCTCTCTAAAGTAAACTTGGTAAGTATTTTATACTTGACAAAATTGGTCTAATATTAAATGTACTTTTTTACTAATTGAATCAACAAGTATTTATACAGTATCTACTATTCATCAAATACTCTGCTAGTTATTCGAAATAAAAGATGTCTAAGACACAGGTCTTGTCTTTGAGACGCTCAAATACTTTTCTAATTTAACTTTAGTCTGTTGAGTAGGCTTTCAACCCTGGATTAAACCCGTATCTTCCAGGGCTTGAAAGTTCACTGTAATGTATTTGGCAGATCACTGGCTTAATGTAGGAGAATTAATCTGTTTCCTATAGACAGAGGTATATCACAGTTTATGAGGGAAGAAAAGTATATCTTTTCTGCAAATTGAAGTAATCAGAAAAGGATGATTTGCAGGTCCCCCAAAAAAGGCAAGATAATATGAATTGATCCCTCTGTAATTACAATAGGAATACCATAAACATACTTTTTTTTTTCTATCCAATGGGAAAGGGTTAGTGGTTAGACAGCAGTTAAAAAAAAAAACTCCCAAGCTTTGACAGTACACTACAGAGTATAATATTAAAAGGAGAAAAGAAAACAAAGGCATGTATAAAAATGGCTAATGTGGTGGGGTTGGAACATTCTAGAATGTCCTAAAACTCTGGAAAAATTATCATGACAAGAACTAAGGCCATTTATTTCACTGTCCAGATAGGAAGACAAACAGTAGCCAAACTTGGCATTCCCTTAAATAATTAAGTACGAGTTTGCCCATACTTTTGTTCTCAATTATTTACATTTTATTACATCACGGAGACCATAACAGTTGGTCTTGGGAAACAAAACAACTACAACTATAAGCAAAAAAGTTATATAGGACCAGAAGACAGGAAAATAAAGCATATGGAAATGAAAGCATATGGCAACTGGCAGTAGGCACATGAAGGAGCACATAAGGAAAATGTTAGCATTAACCTACGTATAAAGCAGGCAGACCACAGCCATCTGCTCCACTGGTCTGTCAAATTCACAAATTCTGCTTATCAATGCATATTCTAGAATGGATCATCAGGCATTCATTCCTATCTTGGAACAAGGGCTCTGGCCATATTAGGTCATTTGATATAAACCCAAAGGCCTGTAAGGTTTCCCGTGGAGTGCTGTGTGCCAGATACTGTTGCCAATATTAAGTATTTACAAGGACATTGAAAAGTAGACACTCTTACTAGGAGTATTACCATCTTATTGGGAAACAAACTCACAGTTAAGTTAAAAACTTGTCTAAAGTCTCACAGTCGGTAACCCAGTGCAGTCTAACACCCATTTAGTTTGGTAATATTTTCTGGAAAAGGAAAGTGTAGTCATCAAAACACTCACAACTGTCTTCAGTTTTCCTAATACGAAATGTCTGTCAATCTTCATAGGAAGAATGAATAATGTGAGGCAAAACAAAAAAAACAAACAAACAAAAAAACACCTCGAGACAGGAAGCTCTACGGACAATTATTTAGAAGAAAAACAAAATAAAAGTTTTGTTTCCTTTTATTATTTTTTTCAAGAGATTGGGTGTCATTTGGTCACCCAGGCTAGAGTGCAGTCGTGATCACAGCTCACTGCAGCCTCCATCTCCTCCTGGGCTCAAGCAATCTTCCCTACTCAGCCTCCCTAGTAGATGGGAATACAGGTGCATGCCACAACACCCAACTAATGTTTTTAATTTTTGTAGAGATGAGGTCTCACTATTTTGCCCAGGTGAGTCTTGAAATCCTGGCTTCAAGCAATCCTCTAGCCTTGGCCTCCCAAAGTGTTAGGATTACAGACATGAGCTACTGTGTCCTGCTGAAAATATTTCAAGTTGCAAAAATACTTTTGAAATGTTGTAGCTTGAAGATACTATATAAATTCGGTGGCAAAATAAATTCATTTGAGAGTAGATTTACAGAGGCAGAGAGAGGCTAGTAGGAAAGAAATGCTCCAGGCTATCACCAACATCAGTCTCATTTCCTCAGGAAAGAGCCTCAAGGTTTTCAGATGCTATTGATGTACACACAAAAGCCACATGTTGCCCATGCAATTTCAAGGTGTGATTCTGAGAAAAGGCCCTTTGAGCTAAACAGTTTTGCATTGATCCTTAATCAGAAGTCAAAGATTTTAATCCACGCTCTGACTGAAAGCTGAATATATTACAAATAAAGGAAACTAATGTATCTCGGATTTATCAATGTGCTTTTGAAAACTATCAACATCTCACCAAAATTTCACTTTATTTTTTCGGAACCATTTTTGTTTTAGTTAAGAAAATTGTACAGTGCTATATCTTTTAATTGCATGTGAACAAAATCATTCCATCAGGCTAACATCTGAGCCATATTTCAGTATTTCGAACTGATATTAAACCTGGCCTATCACTATTAAATATCTATAAAATGACAAAAGTTTGGCTGCAAAATATTTGACTGGAAGTAAACATTAGACACCAAGGAAAGCACACGCTTTAATCATTGGTCCGTAGGCTGGAACCTGTGCATGGTTAATTGTTGAGGTTAAGAGCATGTCCTTTAATCAAATGAAGCCAAGAAAATTACTAAGTCTTACTTTGTCTCATGCATTGCATTAGGTGTTTGAGTTTCTAAAAATGGATGTCTGTTTTCAAGGGGAAGGACAGTAAGAAAGAAGTAACATGAAAAGCGGGAATAAAAAAGTAACTAAAGGCATTGCCTATGTCTTCAATAATGCTATAAGGGAAAAATTTCAAAATTATTTTGCTAAATAATTGGAAAGAGTCAAACACAGATTACTATTCTGGTTAAAACAACTGAAATGGACATTTACGAGGTAAATATCTGTATAACAAAAAGACTAGCCATCCCTCTTGATGCTGTATTTATTATAATACACACACACACACATATTTTACATTGAGAAAACAAAGACACTTATCAGCTTTTTGGGATTGGACTAAAGAACATGTGACATGTTTTATATACAATGAAACCTAAATTACAAAAGGACATTATGAAAACAAGGGAACAGAGTGAGTTAATCAGCCATGGCAACAGCATAGAGATTTATTAGAATTAGAGGAACAGAAATCAACCTTCAGTTCTGTTATGAATATAATTAAAACTACACGGTGCCTACGTCTCACGCTCTTTTAAGTTCCGAGGAAAGAAGAGTACTAGATGCAGACTTTCGAATATATGAGAGTCTATTCAGAAGAAGATTGCATTTATAAAATGGTAAGTAGCTTTTCTTAAGGGCCAAGAGAATGAAAGAGATATAATATCACTCAGGAATTAAGAGACAAATGAAGTCTTACTAGGGTACAGTAGCGTGGAAAGACTCTGCTGTGAAATTGAGTTATAGTCCTAGGCTATTATCCAGCTACTTATGCGAAATAAAACTGTTTCATTTCCATGATGTCCATGAACATTGTAGATAAGTCCACTGACTAGAAACAAGCAACACCTTGTTATACCCAGGATCCATGCTTACCAGTTCTATCACTTTTGCCTAATAACTTAATCTTCCTAAGATTGAGTATCTTGTTAAAGTATGAGAATAACAAATAACTTCAACCAGTTATAAAAAATAAATTATATAATTCATAAAATATAGCTAGTGTATACCAAAGTGTTCAGTAAATGTTGACTACTAATGGAAAGAATAATAACCTTTGCTAAATTACAAATAAGTATGTAAAACTAAATTTCTTGTGATACAAATAGATATATAAGAAAAGGGAAATGGTATGAGATTAAGCACTTGCTGATTCATTAAGTAAAAACTAAAAATTAATGTTGAGTTTCCAGAGCACTAAAAAAATGCTAAAATACATTGTACTTGTGGATCTAAAACCTGCCAAGGCTGAGGTCTGAACTTACTTTCCTTGATTCATATTTTACTATATACATCACTACTATGTTGAACATTTGATCATTATTAAGGTTTGTGATGTTTTCTCCTAATTTAAATTTACACCATGTAACCAAGCACCCAATAAAAATTCAGATGTAATAAAGTAGATATTTAAAAAGAGAGAAAAGCAAGTAAAAAGTCCTTAAAATTAATGTAATCATCACTTTTTACTAACATCGTAAAAATTTATATACAATTCTATTGCAAATAAAAATACAAAATATTTGTTTCCATTCAAATAATCTTAATAGTGAAAATGTAAATGGTTACATATAAATATAAATTTGAGTATTTTCCATCATCAGGTGGTTTAGTTCACCCATTTCTTTAACACCAAATAAACTAATGTTACTATTCTAACATGATGAAGACGATTTGGCAAAATCTTAATTGGATAAACCAAACTGGATCCAGATGCAGAGTGATTTCCATACCAATAACCCATTTAGACCATACCAATTATGCTTTTAGACCAGATATAATTTTGGTTGCTCACATACAAAGAAGAAACATGGATTAATCAATATGGATGTTTCCTGAATGACAAACACAGCAACCTATCTTTGCCTCATAGTCTCAGGTAATAAACCCTAGCAGTATTTTATAATTTAAGCAACTTTAGTCATCCTACCTTGTTTGAGATATGTTTTATATATAGTTTGGATATCTACACATATTCACTAGACACCCCCCTCATACGCTGTTTCACTTTCTGTGGCTTCAGAAACCCATGGTACAGTACAGTAAGATATTAAGAGAGGGAAAGATCACATTCACGTATGTTTTATTACAGTATTAGTTATAATAGTTCTATCTCATTATTAACCAGTATTGTTAATCTCTTACTGTGCCTGATTCATAAATTAAACTTTATTATGGGGATGTATATATAGAAAAAAAACCATAATATATATAGGATTAGGTACTATTTGCAGTCCTGCAAACCCCAAGAGAATTTTTGCATAAACCTTAACAGAACACACTCAAGTTATATAACCAAATATCCACACACTAGGTTATTTATAAACAACAATTTATTTATCACAGTTCTGGAGGCCGGAAGTTTGAGATCAAGATGGTAGCATGGTTTTTGGTGAGGACCTTCCTCCAGGCTGCAGACTGCCATCTTCTTGCTGCAACCTCACATGGCAGAAGGATTGAGGGAACCCTCTGGGGCCTCTTTTTTTTTCATTTATATATTTTATTGCACTTTAGGTTCTGGGGTACATGCAAAGAACATACAGGATTGTTGCATAGGTACATACTTGGCAATGTGGCTTGCTGCCTCCACCCCCATCACCTATATCTGGCATTACTCCCCATGTTATCCCTCCCCAACTCCCTACCCCACAATGTACCTCCCCTAGTCCCCCCAACAACAGATCTCAGTGAGGGATGCTCCCCCTTCCTGTGTCCATGTGTTCTCATTGTTCAACACCCACCTATGAGTGAGAACATGCGGTGTTTGATTTTCCATTCTTGTGTCAGTTTGCTGAGAATGATGGTTTCCAGATTAATCCATGTCCCTACAAAGGACACAAACTCACTGTTTTCTGTGGCTGCACAGTATTCCATGGTGTATATGTACCACATTGTCCCTGTCCAGTCTATCATCAATGGGCATTTGGGTTGGTTCCAAGTCTTTGCTATTGTAAACAGTGCTGCAATGAATATACGTATGCATATGTCTTTACAAACAGAACGATTTATAAGCCCTTGGATATATACCCAATAATGGGATTGCTGGGTCAAATGGAATTTCTATTTCTAGGTCCTTGAGGAATCACTACACTGTCTTCCACAATGGTTGAACTAAATTACACTCCCACCAACAATGTAAAGTGTTCCTATTTCTCCACATCCTCTCTAGCATCTGTTGTCTCCAGATTTTTTAATAACCAGCATTCTAACTGGCATGAGATGGTATCTCAATGTAGTTTTGATTTGCATTTCGCTAATGACCAGTGATGATGAGCATTTTTTCACATTTGTTGTCCTCATTTATGTCTTCTTTTGAAAAGTGTCTGTTCATATCCTTTGCCCATGTTTGAATGGGTTTGTTTGTTTTTTCTTGCAAATCTGTTTTAGTTCTTTGTAGATTCTGGATATAAGTCCTTTGTCAGATGGGTAGAATGCAAAAATTTTTTACCATTCTGTTGGTTGCTGGTTCACTCTAATGATTGTTTCTTTTGCAGAAGCTCTGGAGTTTAATTAGGTCCCATTTGTCTATTTAGGCTTTTGTCGCCAATGCTTTTGGTATTTTAGTCATGAAGTCCTTGCCTATGCCTATGTCCTGCATGGTTTTGCCTAGGATTTCATCTAGGATTTTTATGGTGTTAGGTCTTATGTTTAAGTCTTTAATCCATCTGGAGTTAATTTTAGTGTAAGGTGTCAGGAAGGAGTCCAGTTTCTGTTTTCTGCACATGGCTAGCCAGTTATCCCAACACCACTTCTTACTAAACAGGGAATCCTTTCCTCATTGCTTGTTTTTGTCAGGTTTGTCAAAGATCAGATGGTTGTAGATGTGTGGCGTTGCCTCCAAGGCCTCTGTTCTGTTCCATTGGTCTATATCTCTATTTTGGTACCAGTACCATGCTGTTTTGATTACTGCAGCCTTTAGTATAGTTTGAAGTCAGGTAGCGTGATGCCTCCAGCTTTGTTCTTTTTGCTTAGGATTGTCTTGGCTCTGTGGGCTCTCTTTTGGTTCCATATGAAGTTTAAGCCCACCTTCTTTTCTTTAAGTGGATATTTTCTAGCACACCATTTTAATCCCTTTGTTGATTTTTAACTATTTTTGGAGTTATTTTCTTAGTGATTGCTCTAGGAATTATAATCGGTACTTTTATGACAATCTACCTCAGATTAACGCTAAGTTAATTTCAGCACAGAATTAAGAATAGAGAAACTTTGCCCCAATATAGCTTTATTCCCTCCTTTACCCCTCCTTTAGCAAAAGTCTATGAAACATGCATCATTGGGAGACTTCTGGAAAAATGGCAAACTATTGATTGTTTAATTACAAATACCATATTAGTGATCTGACTACACACTACTCAGTCATACAAAGTCATGATAAACCAAGTACAAAGGTGATGACAAACAATAGTTTTTACTGATTTATATTCCCTCAATATACTGTGTAAGAAAAAATAACAGCAATGTGTGCCATCCCAGGGAAAGAGGGTGGAAACTTCAGCAGTTTACAGTACCTCAAAGCAGTTGTGCAAGGCTGGAATCTATTATTAGACATTCAGTAGCCCCTGGAATAACCCATGATGCAGAGCTCATGGATCACTAAGTAATGGGATGATCTTCAGTTGAGATAAGACTTAATAACTCTCGAATGGTGCTCTGCTCATGGACATCGAGCTGTTGTTCTTCGGAGAGACTGAGGGCCCTCATGCCATATTCCTGTGCCTGAAATAGAATTGCAGTGACAAAAGGAAGTTGCCACAGAAAGGCATAACATTGGGGAGCCCCATCTGTGCTTAACTCCAGAAATATGAGCGAGAACTCATCACCTTTTCACACCACTCACTGAGCTCTTGTTGATAAACCTGTAAACACACACTGGGCCCTTACAGCTAGCCACATATGTTTTTTCTGGTGCCCTGCTGGACGGGGCAGCAGGGCACCAGAAAATAACCCCACCTGACTTGACAAACTAAGTACAAACTAAGTATACCTTCTTAACAAAGTGAGATCTTTGTAAAGCCTTAATTAGGCCCTATAGGCCATCACTGGAAGGCACAGAGGTGACAGGTACCACAAGTAAATGACCACCCTGGGTGGTCCTGGGGGCCATGTGGCCCACAGTTTTGACTTGGAAAGAAGCTCCCTTTTCTTCCTCAATTCTTCCCTTTCTTCCTTTCTTCCTTCCTTCCTATAGTTACTGAATGATTACTATGTTCTAGGTTCTGTGTGTACAGGCAGAAAGTCCTATTCTCATGGAACTTACAGTGTAGTGTAGGAGGGGAGAAAGACAACAAACAAGACAAATCAGTAAAACATGATAGTATCTTAAATAGGGATAAATGCTAAGAAAAAAATAAAGCAAGAAAGGGGATAGGAAACATTAGAGGTAGTAGTGGGGGTTTGCAGTTTTAGACAGGGAGACCAGGGAACGCTTCAGTGAAAAGAAAACAGCTGAGTCAAGTGAAGGCCTGAAGGAAGTGAGCCGCCAGTCTTGACATATAGATGTGTGCCTTTTGTCTAAGGCCTCTTGTAGATCTAACGTACCCTGGGGTAATGACTTCCTTGAGTATACAGTGGAAAATTGGACACTGCACTGCAGAAAAGAGGTTTTGTCCAATGTAAATTTGAAAGTTCAGTGGAAATATTTTCCTATTCCTCACCTATTCCTACGCCTATCCCAGACAGGGTTAGTGCCCTTCCTCTGTGCTCCCACAGTGCTCTGGGCTTCGCTGTCATTCTCTACTATAACCTGCTGACTGCCCCGCAGGCTTCCTAGCACTGCCCCAGACTCCCTTTAACTATGCAAGCCTGGGAACCCTTGGGGAAGAAGACAATCCAGCTTCCATTATGCAGGCTGGATTTAACACAAGAGAAACGTCATGAGCATCTGAACTTCTTTGGAGTGAGGGCTTGCCCTGAGGGCAAAAGCTATTGGAATTGGGCAAAACACAGATGAGTTCAACTAGATGAATTTCTACCTTCATTTTAGACATGTTGCTTTTTTAGGGAAACTTGCCTTTGAAGAATTCATCATCAGGTAGTAAAGCATGACCAGGATTTTCAGAACAAAGATAGTTTTTTGGGGAGCTTTGTCAGAAGTAGATTCTCGAATTTTCAAGATTGAAGTCAGGATGCGAATGGCTTCTGCTTCCTGGGCTTCATCTGCATTGGAAGGGGTAGAAAGGAAAAACAGCTCTTGGCAATTGAGTCTCCCCTCATCAAAAACACTCAGCTGTTAAAGGCCCTGGTCTGCTGAAGCCTTCCCAGGGGCAGTGGTGGAAACAGCACAAATTACAGCAAGCTCTTTACCTGGAGGAAAGCAGGAAGCAAGGAAGCAGGAGTTTCAGACAACTTTCCAGCTTTGCTTAGCATGTCATTATCAGAGTAGCCTGAAAATATGCTCACTCCCGCAGGTCCCAAAGTTGCTAAGGTTTTCTCTTTGGAGTCCTGAACTCTCTAGATCTCTTGGGCTTGCAAACACAGAGAATTTGTTACAGGCAGATTCCTTGGGTCCAATTCCTTGGGTCCTATTGCTGAGAGGAGAACTGGGGAAGGGACTTTTTGTGGTTGCATCAGCTTAACTCTTCTCCCCCAGGCCAAAGATGCGTAAGCAACAGCCTTTATGCTTCCCTCTGTTTACTATTTTCCCCAGTAGTTTTTGGTCCTACTTTAGTCATCATTTACTGAGAAGTTATTGCAGGTACTTAAAAGCACTTATACAAGTACTAAGCTTAAAGGAAAAAGACAAAAGGATATGCACCATTATGTTAAGTTTGGCTATCTTTGGATATCTGTGATTTCCAAGTGTTCTGCTGTAATGTGAACTACTTGCATAATAAGAGAAAATTCAATTAAGTTATTAATTTGTTAAACTGTAGCTCAAAACCTCTCCTCTAGAGTCTTCCTTCTTCAACACCACCCAGCTGTCCTTATGTCTTCATTCTGGGACTCATCTTGTAATGATTTGTACTTATGGGAATATTCTTTTGTTATTGCCTATAAGTTCTATATCACCAACTGCACTGTATGTCTCTTTTGAGCAGAAACAAGATCCTCTGTGTCTTTTCATTGTCTCTGAGGGCATGATGCTATACGATGCTATTCAACACTTAGCCCTTTGCTGCACCGGGGAATACAGTTTAATCCAGTTGGGCCCTGCCACTGAGAAGCTCACTGTTCAGTAAAGCATGAAGCTAAGGCACAAGAAGAAATCAGCAATGCAAATTCTGTGTACAGTCTACCTTGGCTTCTATGTCCTGGAGCAAGAGTCTCCAACCCCCAGGCCATGGCCCAGTATTGTTTTATGGCCTGTTAGGAACTGGGAGGTGCAGCAGGAGGTGAGCAGGGGTGGTGGGGGTGAGCAAAGCTTCATCTATTTACAGCCACTCCCCACTGCTCGCATTACCACCTGAGCTCCACCTCCTGTCAGTTCAGCGGCGGCATTAGATTCTCTTAGGAGTGTGAACCCTCTTGTAAACTGTGCATGGGAGGGATCTAGGCTGCACACTCCTTATGAGAATCCAATGCCAGATGATCTGTCACTGTCACCCATCACTCCCAGATGGGACCATCTAGTTGCAGGAAAACAAGCTCAGGGCTCCCACTGATTCTATATTATAATGCATGGTATAATTGTTTTATTATATATTACAATATATTAATAATAATAAAAACGAAGGGCACAATAAATGTAATGCATTTGAATTCTCCTGAAACCATCTCTTCCTTACCCCCTAGTCCATGGAAAAATTGTCTTCCATGAAACGGGTCCCTGGTGCCAAAAAGATTGGAGACTGCTGCCCAATCTTTTTCGTTTTCTTTTTTTTTTTTTTTGAGACGGAGTCTCGATCTGTCACCCAGGCTGGTGTGCAATGGCATGATCTCAGCTCACTGCAACCTCTGCCTCCAAGGTTCAAGCAATTCTCCTGCCTCAGCCTCCCAAGTAGCTAAAATTACAGGTGCATGCCACCATACCCAGCTAACTTTTAGTAGAGGTGGGGTTTCATGGCGTTAGTGAGGATGGTCTCTGTCTTCTGACCTCATGATCCGCCTGCCTTGGCCTCCCAAAGTGCTGGGATTACAAGTGTGAGCCACCACGCCCAGCCCAGCTGCCCAATCTTTTAAGGAGGGATAATATAAAAAAATGGATTTTCTGCAGCAATCACAGGGGGCTTTGATGGGGTCTTTTTTTCCTCTAAATCTGCCCCTTATTAACCCCCTGAATGGCTATGTGTGATGATAGGGATCTGAATTCTTCCCAACACTGGTAAAATCTCTTTGATCCCCATGTCTCAGTTTTCTCCATCAGCAACATGGGGAAGATGGCAGTGCTCTGCTTCATGACAGGGACAGCTGTTTTCCCTCTTAGGGACAAGGTCTGTGTATTGGGTGAGATGAAGTCATGCTCTGCCTTCAGAGAAAACTGCTACTTACCCAAGCCAGTGTCATTCTCAAATAATTTACCCAGTAAATCCATTTGTTGGGTGTGAGCCTGTGAAAGGACTTGATAGTGATTGTTCAAATATGCATCCCAGATCTCAGAGACCTGTTGGGAAAAGAGATGGTAAAATGACAAGCAGGCCAGATCTTAGCCACTGGACCAGGCAGGTGAGGAGAATAGCGCATTTGGCTGGGTTTCTAACAACTTAGAGGTTCTCTCTCTTACTGCGCCTGGAGGCAGAGGGAGCCCTAGGAGCCCAAACAGGCCTGGCCAAGGTAAGCGTAACAAGAGATGGGCTGCAAAGGGCCTGTGGCCGCTCATCTTGGGGTAGCCCTCATAGGGTCTAATAACAATGGTTATCTGTTGTGCAGCACATGCAGCACGAAACCTTCACATCCTCATAACATCCTGATGTAATATTCTTATTATTCCCATTTTACATGTAAACCAACTGAGGCTCAGAGAAGTTCAGATCACACATGACTTCTGGTGATAGCTGTTAAGTGGTATAGCCAGAATTTAAACCCAGGTCTATCTGACTCTAAAGCTTTTAAGCAAAATGCCTCTTTCTCAGAAGCAGGTCTAAAACATGAGTCAACAGTCAGCATGAAAGCCTATATTACCCATTTATTACACAAATGATTGCCTGCTAAGTGAGGTGTTACTATATGGATATAACTGACACTTCAATATATTGGAAACAGTTTTAAATCTTTTACAGGTAAATATGGACATTTTAAAGTACTCTCATGTTCTTGGATCCCTTGACAGGATCTTGTAGCAATAGATTTCCCTTGGAGATCTCTTCTCTTTCTCTATTGGACACTTCAATATGCCCACATTGGCTTGCTGTATGAGTATGACAGAGCACACAACAGTCTATTTGAAGGAGTTTGGCTCTTACTGACCCATCCCTCGTTATTCGTTAATCACCCTATGGACATTAAGGGTTAGTCTATTTTGGTAGCAGAGACACAGAAGAAAGAAAATAGAGTATATCATGTATCAGGCTATATAATCTTAAGCAAGCCACTTCATCTCTCTGTGCCTCTTTCTCATGAATGGTAGGTTTCTCGTGAATAGTCCAGTACAAGTCATAAGATATCAAGCCTAAGAGTCAAGGTGTGGCTCCCACATTCCCCAGCTCACCTTGGTGTACAATGTGTCTGCCAGGTCCAACTTTTTAAGGTCATAGAATATATTAGCCAGGTGGAAGTAGCCTCCTGAAGTCCTAATGTCCTCTGTTCCAAATGCACAACTGGCAAAATAAATCTACAGCAGGAGGAAGATGGAGAGTTCTTGAGTCCCTTTTGCAAATCATATATCTAATAAAGGACTTGTATCCAGAACACATATAAAAAACTGTTACAACATTCCAATTTTAAAATGGGCAAAAGATCTGAATTGACATTTCTCCAAAAATATATTCAAATGAATAATAAGCACAAGAATAGATGCTAACATTGTTAGTAATTAGGTACATTCAAAACAAAGCCATAATGAGATATCACTGCATACCCACTAGGATGGCTCAAATCAAATTCAGAAAATAAAAGTGCTGGGAAGGATGTGGATAAGATGAAACCCTCATACATTGCCAGTGGGAATACAAATGGTGCAGCCTCTGTGGAAACAGTTTGGTAGTTCACAAAAAAGTTAAACATAGAGTTGCTACAGGACCCAGCAATTCCTCTTCTAAGTACCTACCCAAGAGAAATGGAAACATATGTCCACACAAAGACTTGTACATAAATGTTTATATCTACATTATTTAAAATACACAAAACACAGAAACAACCAAAATGGCCATCAACTGATAAATGGATAGACAAATTATGGTATATCCAGACAATGGAATACTAATCAGCAACAGAGGAATGAACTGTTGATATATGCAACAACATGGATGAATCTCAAAATAATCATGCTAGGGAAAGAGGTCAGATGCAAGGACCACACATGATTCTGTCTGTATGAACCGTCCCAAGAAGGCAAATCTGTAGAAACAGGAAGTGGTTACCTGGAGCTGGAATGGGAATGGGAAATGACTGCAAATGGACACAAGGGATCTCTTTGGGGTCATGGAAATGTTCTGAAACTTGTTTGTGCTGATGGTTACGCTACTCTGTAAATTTGCTAAAAATAATTTAATTGTACACTTAAAGTGGGTGAATTTTATGGTATATATCAATAAAATTGTGTGTATGTTTTTTTAAAGCTATGCTAAAGAATCTGAACTTGTGCTAATTCTTTTCGTACTAATTCTTAACTGTGTGGCCCAGCTCAGGACAGAATGTGCCTCTGCTTAATTTATTGGAGGATGTAGAGTATAGAGAGGAAACACAAACAAAGAATTGTATCAACTGGGCACGGTGGCTCATGCCTGTAATCCCAGCACTTTGAGACGTTGAGGTGGGCGGATCACCTGAGGTCAGGAGTTCAAGACCAGCCTAACTAACATGGTAAAACCCCATCTCTACTAAAAATACAAAAATTAGCCAGGTGTAGTGGCAGGCACCTGTAATCCCAGCTACTCAGGAGGCTGAGGCAGGAGAATCTCTTGAACCTGGGAGGTGGAGGTTGCAGTGAGCCAAGATCGAACCATTGCACTCCAGCCTGGGTGACATAGCCAGACTCCGTCTCAAAAAAAAAAAAAAAAAGAATTGTATTAGTCAGGGGCCCAGGTGGAACCAGATGGCACCCTCAAAAAGATTGCCTGAAGTTAGTTTAATGGAATTATTATTATTTGACATGTAGAAGGGTTAAGAAACCAACAAGGGCTAGGGAAAAGCCCTACAAGTGAAATCAAGGCCTAGTAAAACACCCAGGGGGTACCAACAGCAAGAAACTATTACCTTCCTGACACCTGAAACAGGAAGGGGAGGAAACAAGGTTATCAGGGCCCAGCAAGAGCTAGCACTATGGAAGAACGCTGCCTGACAGGAGCTGTGGCACAGAGGAACACTGTTCCTGCTAGATCAGGGGTGGGGCAGAGAGGCAGTATAGAGAATCAGTGCCCCCGCCTCTTTCTCCTCCTAGTCTCCACTCCCCTGTTATGCCTTCCACTCTCCAAACCCAACCAAAGGCAGAGAGCAACGGAGTCCATAGACGTTGTGTCCGTCCATAGAGGTCAGACTCCCAGGACATAGAGTAGGGCAGAGAATGGATATGGGATAGGGGGATTTAAAGAATAACCAGCGTAAAATTTAATCTATGGGCATTGTACAGGCAGGCAACCAGAGGAAGGGTTGCTTGGTGCAGAAGTCAGAAGAGAGGCTGAAGAAAGAACCAACCTGCATGGAGACTGCAGTCTGACCCTACACTAACTCAGATTTCATGCCCAGGAACTCTTTTCTCTGGTAATATTTTCCAATACTGAAATCCTAATAGAAACCTCTTAAATTTTGAAAGAACAATTCAGTTATTACCCTCAACATCCTATCTAACCTTTATACAGTTTTATCATTGATAAGTGCTTTCTTATACACCTAGCTCTTTTAAATTTAATAATGAACACTCTGAAGTATATTAATGTTATTTTAAAAAATAATAGCCAAAGTACTATACGTATATTGTCCTATTAATCTTTGCAATGACCCAATAAGGCAGAGACTATTTTATTATTCCTGTCTTACAAGTGATGAAAGGGGTTAAACAAATTTTCCAAGACTATGTAAGCTAGTGAAATAACAGAGCTGGGACTAGAAGCAAAGCCTTTCTCTTAACGAGTATGCTGTTTTGCCTCCCTTTACTCTTCAGGGCAACTGAAACTTCATGAATATGTGCCCTGGCCAAGGTGGAATAGCCAGGAAGTAGAAATGCTTGAACTCAGGTCGTTAGAATTGTGTCATTACCAATATCCCACCAAATAATCAGTTTGTAAACATAAAGTTTTAGAGAAATGCACAGTTTTAAAAAATTAATCAGATTTTGGACATATCCAGGTGTTATAATTTAGATTTGGAAATATCCAGGTGTTATAATTTAAATTTGGAAATATCCAGGTGTTATAATTTAGCTTGTTTACATCATTGGCCAGATGATAACGGGCTTCTTCATAGTTTTTCTTGGCTATATAGAGAAGTCCCAGGTTCCGATGCAGTAAAGAGTGGGTGGCATTACTACAGTCAGTTGATTTGAGGACTGTCCACTGGGCTTGGAATAGATATTCTTCAGCCTGAACGATTCGGCCCAGACCTGCCCAAAAGCAGAAAAGAAGGTTACAATTCATATCCTGGCCAAAAAACACATGATGAAATATAAGTCATTATCCATTCACTCACGTATTCATTGACTGAAGTATTTATTGACACACAAAAACTCATACAGGAATGTTCATAGCAGCCTATTGGAAGCGTAAAAAGAAAACAGAAACAATGTAAATGTCCATCAGCTGATGAGTAGATAAACAAAAGGAGCATCTCCATCTCCACCTCATCTCCATATCCATAAGTGAAATATTGCTCAGTCATAAGAAGGAATGAAGAAGCGATACCCACTATAATGTGGATGGACCTTGAAAACACTGTGCTAAGTGAAAGAAGCCAGACACCAAAGGCCACATGTTGTATGATTCCATTTATATGAAATGTCCCGAATAGGCAAATCCATAGAGATGGAGAGCAGACTAGTGGTGGCCGGGCACCCACGGGGGTCCAATGCAAGGGAGGCACGAAGAGGGAATAACTGCTGACAATTACAGGGTTTCTTTTAGAAGTGATGAAAATGTTGTGGAATTAGATCGTGGTAATTGTCACACAATCTTCAGAATGTGCCAAAACCACTGAATTGTCCTTTTTTTTTTGAGACAGAGTCTCACTCTGTTGCCCAGGCTGGAGTGTAGTGGGGCAATCTTAGCTCACTGCAACCTCTGCCTCCTGGGTTCAAGCGACTCTCGTGCCTCAGCCTCCCAAGTAGCTGGGACTGTAGGCATGTGCCACCACGCCTGGCTAATTTTTATATTTTTAGTACAGAGGCGGTGTTTCACCATGTTTGCCAGGCTGGTCTAAAACCCCTGACCTCAGGGGATCCACCGCCTCGGCCTCCCAAAGTAGTAGGATTACAGGCACGAGACACTGTGTCTGGCCTGAATTGTCCTTTAAAAGGGTGAATTTTATGATATGTGAATTATATCTCAATTGTGAAATATATATATGCATATCTAATACCCTTTATATGTCAGGCCTTGTGTTGAGTGATGGGTATTCAAAGCGCAACATGAAAACAAATATACATATAATATAGAATAATTGCAATAGAAACACAGGCTTTGGAAGTGTGAGAGGATAGGAAATGTTTAATTCTACAGATGAGACGGAGAGGGACACTGAAGCAGAGTCTAAGCTGGGTTTTGAGGATGAATGGAAGTTTCCCAGATAGATAAGGCAGAGAGATCATCCCAGGCAGAAGTAACAGCACGTACAGTGTCATGGAAATATGAAATACATTATGTTCAGAGAATTATACAGAGTCATAGCTGCAGGGAATTGGTTCCAGAACCCCCACCAGATACCTAAATATAAGGATGCTCAAGGCTGTAACATAAAATCGTGTAGTATTTGCATATAGCCTATGCACATCCTTTCATATACTTTAAATCATCTCTAAATTACTTATAATACTTAATACAATGTAAATAGTTGTTCTACTATTGTTTTTGTCTTTTTTGAATTTAAATTTTTTTAATCTTTTTTTTATTTTTAAGCCCACAAGTAACATCATGTATTGTTTTTATTTGTATCATTTAAAATCATTGTGTTATTTTAAAAACAATTTTGATCCATGGTTGCTTGAATGGGCAGATGCAGAACCTGCAAATACGGAGGGCTGACTGTACTGGCCTGTGATGCTGGAGAACAAATTGTGAAGGACAGAGTGGCAGAAAATGAGGCTACGGTGGTAGGTAGGGGGGAGGCAGGTCATGGAGGGCTTAGCAAGTTATGCCAAGGAACTTGATGCATGTGGATAAAAACTAGAGGATTTTCAAAAAGGGCAAGAGAATCACATTTAAATTTAGAAAGATCCTCTGGAACCAATGTGGAAGTGGGACCAGAGGGGAGGAATAAAGACAGAAGATTCATTGGAAGATGATGCCTGAAATAGTTTAAGCAAGCACTCTTAAGGGCCTGAACCAAGACAGTGAATGAAGATGGAGGAGATCCAAAAGAGACAGGAGGTAGAATGGATAGCACTTAGTTACTAAATGATGTAGAAGAGAAAGGAAGTCCACCTTTATTGCTAACATTCAGATACTCTTGACACTTAAAGCTTTTTGTTTATTACATATCATCTTCACATATACAGTAGCCTGCCTACCTGCTTGGCTCCTAGGGAAATTTGTCAGAAATGAAGAGAAACCCACTGCGTCAGTGTGCTGCAGGGCAGGAGGCGTGCTCTGGGGGTGAAGCATTGGTGTGATAGGTGCTGCAGCAGAAATGGCACCAATGAAGAATTAGGAGATAAGGACATGAACCCTTCATAAGCTAACCTTCTGCTCTTCTATATCCTCGCTTCCTGTCAGACCTAGTTCATAGGTAAGCATGCTTTTATTCCAGTTGTAACCCTACATCACTGAATTAAAGGAAAAGAGATGAAGAGTAAGCAGTCTACAAGAAACAGCAAGTAATTTTGCTTGATGGAAGGTCAAAGTGCAAACTAAAATGGGAAACTACTAGATTAAGAGCAAGAGGCCTAGTCCCTGATCCTGGCTTATGTGAACATGGCAAGTCACATTTTCCCTCTATAAAATATGAGGTTTAGACTGAAGTCCTCCCAAATCTGAAGAAGCAAATGACTCTTATCTAAGATTGTTTAGATGGGGAAAAAAAATGGTACAGAGCATTGACAAATACTGGAAATTTAAAATTTTCACCATCCAGTTCTCACTCAAGGAGGCAATGCCAAAGAAAGAAGACTCTAAGGCCCAGCTGAACCAGCATCTAAACAAGCATCAGTCCTAAAGGAGAATAAACTGTGAGGCTAGAGAGAGAAAGGTGAAAAGAATGGGCTGCTACTAGCCCACGAGGTTACAGTCAGAACTAAGCTTGTGACCAGCGGGTGCATAAGTTCAGGTCTGCCTCTTACGGACAGTGCCTGCCTGGAGAGGCATAGGGTGAACTGGAGGTGGTGGAGACATAAAGGAAGTGACGCTATCCCTTAGGGTGATTTTAATAGTATATGGAATTGAGAAATGACAGCCATTTAAAGACAAGTGTCTGAAGGGTGAGTCAAGAGGCTTACACTGGGTTAGCGGCAGATCTGAGAGATATTACGGGGGAAGATTTTGCAGGACTTGGTGATGAAATTAAAGGAACACAGAATACAGCAGTCACAGCTGAGTCAAAGGCTGTGGCTGTGAAGTGCTCAGGGGAATAAAAGGGAATCTGCATTTATTGAATACTTGTTATTTGCTCAACACTGTGCTAGTTCCTTTGCATCTGTGGTCTAAGTCTGCCAACAGCCCTGTAAAGTAATTATCAGATGAGGAATTTGAAGAGGAGGCAACTTCATTCATTCATTCAACCAACCATATATTCACCTAATTGACTGAGTCTCTATCGTGATCCGTGATGCTCAGTGTGCACTGAGACATGATCCCTGACTCCAAGAAGCTTAAAATCAAGTGAAGTAGGCATACAATAAATAGACAAAACATGAGTGCTGTGAAGAAAATGAACAGAACACAATGACCAAAATCCTAGCTCACTGCAGCCTCTACCACCTGGGCTTAAGCAATTCTCCCACCTCAGCCTCTCAAGTAGCTGGGACTACAGGTGCATGCCACCATGCCTGCCTAATTTTTTTTATTGAGATGGAGTCTTGCTCTGTCACTAGGCTGGAGTGTAGTGGCGCAATCTCAGCTCACTGCAACATCCACCTCCTGGATTCAAGCAATTCTCCTGCCTCAGCCTCCCGAGTAGCTAGGACTACAGGCACATGCCACCCCGCTCAGCTAATTTTTGTATTTTTAGTAGAAACAGGGTTTCATCATGTTGGCCAGGATGGTCTTGATCTCTTGACCTCGTGATCTGCCCACCTTGGCCTCCCAAAGTGTTGGGATTATAGGCGTGAGCCACCGTGACCAATTTTTTTTTTTTTTTTAAGAGATGAGGTCTTGCTAGGTTGCCTAGGCTGGTCTTGAATTCCTGGGCTCAAGAGATCCTCCTATTTCGACCTCCCAAAGCGCTGAAATTACAGGTGTGAGTCACCATACCTGGCCAGTTTAAGCAGATACCTGAAGGCTAATCAAAAGCCAGCCACGTATGAGAGAGGAAAGAGCATCCCAGGCAGAAGGAACCATGTGTGTAAGAGCTCTGAGTGAGGAAGAGCTTGGTGCCTACGATCACCTAGCCAGTAAAGAAAGAGCTGAGATTTGAACCCAGGCTCTCCTGCTTCCAAAGTGCTGATAACAGTGGGGGAAGATGAGTAGGTGGCTCCTCCTTGAAGTGTTACTGAAAATGTCATTTCTAGTTGATTAAAATATCAAAGATTTACATAAAAAAAGGAAAGAAAAAAAAGCTGAATATCTGTTATCTTTCTACTCTAGTCTGAAGGAATCTCTAAGATGGGAAAGAAACATGTGCACAGGGAAGCGATTTCTTTAGACTTCCAAAAAGGTTAGCAAGGTTTTAAATCAATGGCTGTGGAGTTACAGTGAAATCTTCCTTTTAGACAGCACTTTCCAGACTTCAAAGCACTTTCATGGTCATTACACTTGAATTCATTTCATCCTTAAATGAATGAATCCTGTGAAGAGAACTCAGATTCAACACATACTCACACAGTGCTCACTAGGTTTCAGGTACTATTAAATTAATCTTTTAGTACGTTCTCTGTGCTAAGTACTGGGCTGAACACGAAGACGTACATGACGAGTAAGAATAGACATAGATCCAGAATAGACATAGATCCAGTTCTCCCTGAGCTTACAGTTTACTGGAGCAGGGAGACAATTAAATAATTTCATCAATGAATATAATTATTAATGGAGTAAGTGCTCAGAAGAAAGGAGTAGGTCTTTAAATGAGTATATTAAAAAAGAGACCCAGCTGAGTGTGGTGGCTCACACCTGTAATCCCAGCACTTTGGGAGGCCGAGGAAGGTGGATCATTTGGAGTCAGGGGTTCAAGACCAGCCTGGGCAACATAGTGAAACCCTATCTTACTAAAAATACAAAAATTAGCTGGGTGTGGTGGTGCGTGCCTGTAGTCCCAGCTACTCGGAAGGCTGAGGCAGGAGAATCACTTGACCCCAGGAGGCAGAGGTTGCAGTGAACAGAGATCATACCACTGCAGTCCAGCCTAAGTAACAGATTGGGCCTCTGTCTAAAAAAGAGAGAGAGACCTGACTTGGCCTGGAGGCCTGGGAAAGGCTTCTAGACAAGCAGGTAGTAAACCTTGAGCTGAGACCTGAAAGATGACTAGGAGTTGATTTGGTGAAGGGAAGGGGAGAAATGGAGAGAGTGGCTACAGAAAAGCCTTTCAGAACAAGAAAATCATTGTGCTTCTGAAGAACTGAGAGAAGGCCAGTCCGTGTAACTGGAAGGGAGGGAGAAAAGAATTCAAGAGAGACAAAATGATAGAATTGAGGTGAAAGAATTTGCTAAGGGCTAGAACAAGCAGAGCCTCATGGGTTCCTTTAGAAATTTGATTTAGAGGAGTGATTTGGTCACATTTTTGTATGCAAACTAGATTGGAGGGAGGCCAGAGAAGATGTAGGAAGACCAGTTAGCAGGCAGTTGTGTAGATGAGAGATGATGATACTTGGGCAAGGGTGACTTTTCCAAAATCCCATAGGTAGTCAGTGTGAGAGATAAACAGAACCTGGGCTGTATTTTCTTGTCTAGTGCTTTTCTCATTAGTCTGGAGGAAAGACAGTCTGGAACGGGGTGTCAGATCTGAGCAGAGTGAGCAGGGCATTGCTGCAGGCAAACAGTCTGGTATGGGGAGTTGGAACCCACACAAGTGAAGAGGGATTCACACAGCAGAGGCAGCCTGGAATGGGGAGTCAGAGCCCATGGCAGGGGAGGAGGTATCAGTAAGGTGGAAAAGATGGAGTTAGAGAGGGGGGGATTGGTTTATACAGGGGAACTGATTAATACATAAATAAACTAATGAAAGTGGAATGTCAGCAAAGGGAGTTGCAATTATGGAATGGGAGCAAATCAGATTGGACCCTGTGGTGCTGTATTAGAGCTGGATGAAACAGTCTAGACTTGTGGTCATACAGCTATTGATGTAGATACATAGATATAGGCCGGGCAGGGTGGCTCACACCTGTAATCCCAGCACTTTGGGAGGCTGAGGTGGGTGGATCACTTAAGGCCAGGAGTTGAGATCAGCCTGGCCAACATGGTAAAACCCTGTATCTGCTACAAATACAAAAATTAGCCAGGTGTGGTAGTGCATGCCTGCAGTCCCAACTACTTGGGAGGCCGACGCAGGAGAACTGCTTGAACCCAGGAGGTGGGGGCTGCAGTGAGCTCAGATTGTGCCACTGTGCTCTAGTCTAGGTGATAGAGTGAGACTTCGTTTCAAAAAAAAAAAAAAGATATATAGATAGAGAAATAAATACAGATATAATGTGTGTATATATACACCCATTACTGTATTTACACTTACTCCCTAACTCTGTCCACTGAGAAGGCCTGGGAGCAGTAACACCCCAATGGCATGAGTACATCTAGTGCATGGCTCTTGGCTTCTGAATTTCACTTTCCACTAAAAGAAATCAGGGATCTTTAGAGGTATGTTACAGAAAGCAAGAAAGTGATCAAAGAACAAATGGGGTTATATCTAGGAGATACAGAAGCCAGCTTGAATGGGGGCTGTCCCTAGTCACATCAGAGACAGTTTGAGCATCAAATTAATGATAGTAATGGATTTAAGCCCATTGAACAAAATAGGAAACCAAGAGTCAATATTGATATAAATAACTAAATGAATACATTGAAAATTTGATGAGGAATGGGATATTTATATGGTTTCAGAGGACCTCCCTATGAAATGAAAATTAAAGTTATTAATTACAGAAGGGGGAAAGACTAACATTATAGGGAGGAAGCCTGGCAGACACCATCCTAATAACATAATTAAAATGAACATCATCAGTAATGGGAAAAAATGAAAGCATGCCAATTTATAGGATGGGATGAAAACACAGCGTCACCTCTGTACTGTTTTTGCCAAAAATCCATAACCTGAGTCCTGTTGTTAGGAAATATCAGACAAACCCAAATTGAAAGATGTTTTATACAAGAATTGACCTGTAACCTTTAAAGTGTCAAGGTCATAAAAGTCAAGAGAAGGCTAAGAAACTATTCCAGAGTTTTGTTGCCAACACATGGCAACAAAATGAAAAGTGTGATCCTGAACTCTCTCCTTTTGCTTATAAAGATGTTATTGGGAAAATTCAAGAAACTTGAATGGGCTCTTAGATGATAGGGTCCCCTTATGTGATTCCCACGAAGACATTCTCCTTCATAACCACAATACAATCTGTCTCATCTACTAAGGGGGTCCCTCTTCTCAATGGGGCCCCCTTAGTAGATGAGGTTGTATTGTGGTTATGAAAGTATTTGTGGGAATCACACACTGAAGTATTCTAAAGATAGGGAACCAAGTAAGCAACTTACCCTCAGAAGACAGAGGACTCAAGTGATAAAAGTTCTTTATATCTTACTTAATTTAACAGTTGTATTTTTTTTTCTTTCTTCTTTTTTTCTTAGCTGGAATCTTGCTCTGTTGCCCAGGCTGGAGTGGAATGGTGCAATGTCAGCTCACTGCAACCTCTGCCTCCCGGGTTCAAGTGATTCTCCTGCCTCAGCCTCCCAAATAGTTGGGATTACAGGTACCTACCACCATGCCCAGTTAATTTTTGTATTTTAAGTAGAGACAAGGTTTTGCCATGTTGGTCAGCCTGGTCTCAAACTCCTAACCTCAGGTGATCCACCCGCCTCAGCCTCCCAAAGTGCTGGGATTACAGGCATGAGCCACCATGCCCGGCCAACAGTTTTACTTTTAATAAACAATTTTTCTTTTAAAAAAGTATTTTTTGGGGCCAGGCATGGTGGCTCACACCTGTAATCCCAGTACTTCAGGAGGTCAAGGCAGGTGGATCACAAGGTCAGGAGTTCAACATCAGCCTAACCAATATGATGAAACTCCGTCTCTACTAAAAATATGAAAATTAGCTGGGTGTGGTGGCGCATGCCTGTAGTCCCAGCTACTCAGGAGGCTGAGGCAGAATTGCTTGAACCCGGGAGGCGGAGGTTGCAGTGAGCCAAAATTGTACCACTGCACTCCAGCCTGGGCTACAGAGTGAGATTCCATCTCAAAAAAAAAAAAGTATTTTAAAAAATGGTGGCTATCAAAATGTATGAAGTATTTTTTTAAATGGTGGCTATTAAAATGTATGAAGTGGTAGCACAGTGCCTAAAACACCGTAGATGCTCAAGAATATCAATTCCTCTCAAAATGCTAATCTTCCTTTTGTAGTAGCCACCACATAGGGTATCTGCTAAGTCTTCTCCATACTCTCAGAATTGCCTTTCCCATTGATAGGGGTGGGTTCCTGTATTTCTGAACTATGTGACCCTGATCCCAGGGAATATAGGTGGATCCCACACTCAAGCCGTGTCAACAAAATTGGAAATCAGAAGCTAATAGTTTCTACTGCCTATCACAAAATATAAAACATGTAAGTTGAAAAACTCCATCTGACATTTTGGGGTAGCTGTCTTCTACAGTGAGCATAGGGTAGACAAATCTGGTCTGCAGAAAGGGAAAATAATGAAGCAGATACTCAGAGAGAAGCAGAGGCAGGAGACAAGGCCCAAGAGAGAAAGAAAGGCGCCAGCCTTGGTTCCTTATAGCATTCTAATTCTAGTCCCTCATGAAGCCTCAGCTCCCATAGGACACTACAGCACCCTCATAAAGTTCCTACTATTTGGAAGTCAAATTGTCTCTATTTGCAGATGACATGATTGTATATTTACAAGACCCCATCGTCTCAGCCCCAAATCTCCTTAAACTGATAAGCAACTTCAGAAAGTCTCAGGATAATTTATGTGCAGAAATCACAAGTATTTCTATACACCAATAACAGACTTAAAGAGAGCCAAATCAAGAATAAACTGCCATTCACAATTGCTACAAAGAGAATAAAATACCTAGGAATACAAAGAACAAAGGATGTAAAGAACCTCTTCAAGGAGAGCTACAAACCACTGCTCAAGGAAATAAGAGAGGACACAAACAGACGAAAAAACATTCCATGCTTATGGTTAGGAAGAATCAATATTGTGAAAATGGCCATACTGACCAAAGTAATTTATAGATTCAACGCTATCCCCCATCAAGCTACCTATGACGCTCTTCACAGAACTGGAAAAAACCACCTTAAACTTCATATGGAAGCAAAAGAGAGCCTGCATAGCCAAGTCAATTCTAAGCAAAAAGAACAAAGCTGGAGGCATCACACTACCTGACTTCAAACTATACTACAAGGCTACAGTAACCAAAACAGCATCGTACTGGTACCAAAACAGAGATATAAACCAATGGAACAGAACAGAGGCCTCGGAGGCAACGCCATACATCTACAACCATCTGATCTTTGACAAACTGTACAAAAACAAGCAATGGGGAATGGATTCCCTGTTTAATAAATGGTGTTGGGAAAACTGGCTAGCCATGTGCAGAAAACAGAAACTGGACCCCTTCCTGACACCTTACACTAAAATTAACTCCAGATGGATTAAAGACTTAAACATAAGACCTAACACCATAAAAACCCTAGAAGAAAATCTAGGCAAAACCATTCAGAGCCACTCACTGACTTTCTCAGGGTTACTTCCAATCCTGCAAGCTCCATTCATGGTAAATGTCCTATACAGGTGTACCATCTTTATCTTTTATACTGCATTTTCACTATACATTTTCTATGTTTAGATACACAAATACCACTGTGTTATAATTGCCTGTAGTATTCCATACAGTAGCATGCTACACAGGTTTGTAGCCTAGGAGCAATAGGCGCCATCTAAGTGTACTCCACATAGGTATACTCCATAAGTATACTACATGATGTTTGCACAATGACAAAATCACCTAATGAAGCATTTCTCAAAGTGTATCTCCTTTGATAAGCAGTGCATGACTATATATACATAGTCATGACTATATATACATATACACATATACATATACACACACACACACACACACACACACACATATATATATATAATATATATATACATATATATATATATAATATATATATACATATATATATATATATATATATATATATATATATATAATCTCCTATCTCTACCTTGAAAAGGAAAAAGCACCGATCTCTCAGTGGCATTGGACACATCTAGCACTCAGGTATTGGGTTTTCAATATCTTTCTCTAACAAATGGAATTACTTCCCCTTGTAAAACTGGTATATTTTAGGAATGAGGTATAGAGAATTCAAGGTAAGTCTGAAGCAACTTTTGGTCTCAGAAAATAAGAAAGGTCTAAATATTCCAAAGGATGACAGCATATTGAAAGGTCACATCTCTACATTATGAATTATTAGGAAAATACAATTAAAACCTACATATCTATTTGAATATTCACAACAAAAATACTGGCAAAATCTATTTGAATATTCACATATCTATTTGAATATTCACAACATATCTATTTGAATATTCACAACAAAAATACTGGCAATATCGAATGTTTGCAAAGATATAGAGCTACTGAGAGTCTTACACTTTTCTAGTGAGAATATAAAATGCTACAACCACTTGGGAACCATTTGGAAGACTCACAGAAAGTTATATTTACATATATCATATGAACTAGCAATTCTACTTTTACCCAAAAGAAATGAAAACTTATGTTAATTCTCATGGGGTCTGGCTTTTGGTCTTGACACTGTTCAAAAAAACAATGTGTGATTTATCAGCCTCTACTATAGGAAATTACAAAGGCTTTCCCTAGAGTTAAACATCTTGATTGGATTGGATTATAATCCCCAGAATAAAATGAATATTGATGAGTCTATGTTGACATAAGCAACTAAGTAAATAATCAATTAGGAAGAAGTGGCAAGCTCTTCCTCACAGAAGAATTTCAATTAATAAATGTAGAAGGGATAAGGAAATGATAAATCACCATTAACACACCATCATAATCATTGCTCCAAGTAAGATTCACTGATAAATGTTAAAGCGAATGTGTGAAAGTTTAAACTGCTACAGCATACTCACAGAGTATCAAAAATATATTCTCCCAAATATTTTGTAATTAAAATGTTTGTTGTAGCATTATTCACAATAGCCAAAATACGGAATCAACATGTGTCTATCAATAAATGATTAGATAAAGAAAACATGGAATATATATACACAATGAAATATCGTATCCTTGAAAAAGAAGAAAATGCTGTCATTTGTAACGATGTAGGTAAACCTGGAGGACATTAGGCTAAGTGAAATAACCCAACCACAGAAAGATAAATATGGCATAATTTTACCAATATGTGAAATATTTAAAAAGTTGAGCTAATGGAAATAGAGAGTACAATGGCATTTACTAGGGACTTGGAAAAAATTAGAAGTTTGAAGAGATGCTGGTTAGAGGATATAAAATTTAAGTCAGATAGGAGAAATAAGTTCACTAGACTTATTGGAAAAAATAAAAGAGAAGCAAAGTTAAATGAAGCATTTCAGATCAACAAAATCCAAGAGAATTCTTTGTCAACTGAACCCCCCAAAAAAGAGATGAGAATTTAAAAAGTTGAAGGAAGAACTGAGGAATTGAATAAATAAGGATTCTTATGTTGGTAATAAAAATGAATATTGATCATCAGACTAAGTATAGTATCTGGAGAAGTGCAAAAATATTTAAAATTAAAATGAATTTT
This sequence comes from Cacajao melanocephalus, assembly GCA_963573385.1. Lineage (NCBI taxonomy): Eukaryota > Metazoa > Chordata > Mammalia > Primates > Pitheciidae > Cacajao > Cacajao melanocephalus. The sequence continues at coordinate 86,788 of CAUYLG010016048.1, forward strand.
AAATATTATTATGTTTATTTACATTTATTTTACATGTTGATTGTACTCTTCTCCACCTATTTTTCCTCCTAGGGCCCAGGGGTAAAAGAAATCCTTATCCAGGACATGCCCTTTTCATCACAAAGTGGAGAGAGTACGGGTAAAGCCACCTGGTGATTCTTAGGTAAAGTTAAGTCACATTACAAAAGCTAATGACAATGATTTGAGAAAACTGAATTCTCACGGAGAACAGTGAATATTTAAGAATGATGAGACATTCTATGACCTTTAACGCTGTGGGTCACAAATATTCACTTCCCTCTTTGCTGCATACAAAACATATTTACCCCTCTCCTGGAGACAGACCAAAGGTCACATCAAGTCAACCATTGTGCTCAGCTTCCAGGATCTAATGGCAATTTCTATACTTTAGAGCCACAACTGCCTTCTCTAAATTCAAACAGTTGACTTGTCTAATGCACACACCTTACAATGACTAGAGGAACAGGGAAAAGACAATCTAGAAACACTATTCGGAGAGGATAGGAATTGGGAATACACAGCAAAAGCTGTAAATACCAAGTCTAAAATAGAACTTGATAGGTGATGCAGGGGCCCCTTACTCTGTAGCTGTGGGAAGCCTCCTGCCTGGTTCCCTTTTATGTCCCTTGAGAACAGGACCCTGCCACTTTTATTTCATCGCTCTTGAGTCACAATCTGAGAGGTTTCTGCTTTTCTATTATTTTACTTTGCCATATCCAAAGATGTCCTAAAGAACTTTTAAAGACCATTAAAAACAAATAAATAAAACTTCCTTGGGACTAAGTGTATTTCTCAGCCTTCTTTTTTCTTTTTCTTTTTGTCTATAGACTATGCGAGCAGAAAATTGATTTACATTCAATCTCTCCCATCCAGGCTAGCCACTCAAAAACATGATCATCTTTTAACATGCTAGATTCTTATTTATAGTATATGTCAATAGTCTCACTCACCATTATTTTTAAGTGCCTATTTACACTTAATTACAGATACTTAAAACTTAAGAGATTTTTTAAGGCAGAGCTATATCCTTCTGAAAAAGTCCTGCACCCAAAAGAAATTACATACTTAATGTTAATATATTGAGTTAATAAATTCAGAGGTTGAAACAAATGATGTGATAGCAACATCACTGGCATGTTCTCGCTGTGAGATGGTTTTAATATACCTCAAAAAATGACTAAATTTTATTTTTAGCTTCGGGGAGATGAGATATGGTTGCATCTTCAACTCTAATTCCCAGTTATTTTTCTAATTCCTAGTTGGATTTTCTCTATTCCCATCCATACTAAACACTAAATAGGCCAATTTCTTTATCATTTTCCTTATTATAGGTCATGGCAAACAGGTTAATTCCAAATTCCCCTTCATAAAGCCACAGACACTTTTGGTATATTATCTACCTTTCAGATTATCTCAGGTGACAACTTTACCAAAATTTTCACTACTGCAGCATAACCTAGGCTGTTGCTACTATATTTTTACTTCAAAGGAAGTCTACAGGTCAAGAAATAAATTTCTCTTAAATGGAGGGGCTGTGAATAATCATTAAAAAAATCTACCAAGTGTACATAAAAACATTCAACATATTCTATAGACAATTTTAATTGTATAACTAAGTTTAAGAATGTTTATGGAGCAATGATAATCTGCAAAATTAAATGAATTTCTAATATTATGTCAAAAATATGCTTATATAAATATGTAAACATATACATATATAATATATAATTGAAAATGATATCAAACTACACAAATACTTGATAATGAATCTAATGAAGGAAGCATAACATATACAAAAGAAACAGTGAAATCTTATCTATAAAAAATTACATGGAAGCTACTACTTTCATATTTCTTTGTTATTTAACCTAAAGCAATACTTCTGGCCAGCCCTCCGAACATAATTTTGTGTACTTTTAAAGTAGTCACAGTCAGTTTGAGATGTTGCTTTTAAATACACTTATTTAAAAATCTCAGAGACAAACATTACAAAGCTAGAATGCATTAAAATGGTGGTTCTTAATTGTGTGAGCAGTTTTAGAAGGTCATCCATGTAATGATGGTCTTACAAGACATTGTCTGTAGACAGAATAAATAATATATCTGATCTATGTAATTCCTTCTGTTTTTCAAATGTAAATAAATTATCCTGTGATTAACAAAATATGAACTGGTTTTACAATATCTCTGTATACATAGTAACTTTAATCCATACTGATTTTCATAAGTGGTAGATACTTTGCCAAATTATATTATGGGAGATTAGATTAAGCAAAATATTTTGTTTATTAAAAAAAAACAGACATATCCTTAGAAAGTGTAGTAGGAAACAGAATCAGACTTCTGTGTTATTTTTCTCATTAGCATGGGCACTTGGCCTCTATTTGATGCTGTTGTTCTGCCTTACTGTCTCAAAGGAAAGTGTCTCTGTTGCTGCCTATTTTAGTTGCTTTGCCAAAGTTAATGACACAGATGCTTCATTAGTGATGTTTGAATCTGGCCACTAAGGATCCTATATTTACTCATATGATCCCAGTGCACTTCCAAGAGATAGAGCAGAAAAAGTAAATATTATTTTGGGAATAGAAAAGCTAACTCTCTGCTCTTGAAATCAGAAGAGATTCTGTTGCTTTCTTCCCTTACATTAAATTTGCTTACCATTATGACAGAGTCCAAAGAAAATATTTCCAAAGTTTAAAATAAGAAACCTTCTAAAAAGAATGTTTACTATAATGTGAAAATGCAAAAGTAGGAAACCTCAAGATCCTTCAGGAGATACCTGAAGGTTGATGATCAAGTTAAACCAGTACAAAGCTACATCTTCCTTAACACAACACAGTTAAACCCACTGGGGAGCTGCCACCTGAAATCGTGAAAAATTATCAGAAGAGTAAGTATTTTAAAGTAGGTATGTATTTTCTCTTTTGAGAGATAAGAGAAAGAAATTTTTGTTGGAGTACTCTTTTGTAATTTTGTTAGTTAAGCTTGTTTCAAATTTTTAATATGGAAAACTGCAGTGAACATGTATTTAAGCTATTAACAGATCTTTGACAAGACAATATCATAGCTAAGGCATATTTATGCATTCCTATGTAGTCACACATGCAGTAATTTATAATTATTTTTTCATATAAAAAATTACTGTAAATATCATGAGTCTTCTGGGTCTGGGAAAAATGAATTCCTTACTCTTATGGACATGTGCTTTATAAAATCCCATGAGGTACATATGGCAAGGCCCATCTTGCCATAAAATATAAAGGACACACAGAAATAGATCTTCTAAATCCTTTGCATATATACAAAAAAAGCATATTACCTTGCTTATAATTTCAGCTTTTTTCTAAATTGTAAATATTCTTTTATGATTAAATGTCTAGCCAGAAATAGTTCAATCCCTCATATCTATTAGTTCAACAAAAATGTTCCTTTAATGTCTAAGTGAAACTAAGACTGAGAGGTCTTTGTGTTGTTGCTTATGATGCACAGCACAAGATGATCAAGGAGTGGAAGATTATTTCACTAAGGTAGTTTTTGCCTAATGTGTATTCAAAGGGAGAGGCATGAAAACAAAGATGACAGAAAGGATGTCAATTCTCAGTTACTCCATCGTTTATCCTGCTTATTGTACTTTTCATGGCCCTGAAGTAGTTGGGAGAAAATTAGCTCTTAAACCAAAATCAAAGAAAAAGGCTTTGTAAATTATTAGTACACTACTTTACTTGTATAAAAGCAAAACTTCCAATAAATTGATTTCATCTAACAAAGTCAAAAATGGGATTTGCATGAAAGAAAGAGGATTGAGGCAACATGAAAAACCTCAGAATATTTGAAAACAAGGAACTCTGTTTTTCTTTCCTGGAATAAGATGAGGAATAGTGTGAGAGTCTTGCAAAAAGACCAGCTTTGGGGGCGGTAAGATAATCAAAGGCAACAGTTTTAGTTTTATGGATTTCTTGAAAAACTTGAGCGTTTCACTAAGAGGTAAGCATATGTGACAAGCTGTCTGTGTCTTACTGGGCAGTATGCTCCGTTAGCGTCTTCATTTTCATTATGCCAGGTTCATACCATCTCTCTTAATAGATTTGTATTAGGTTTTCTGCATAAGTGTGTATTTTCCTGTCATGGTAACTTTAAAGCAAGATGGGACTTGCCATATGTACCTTATGGGATTTTATAAAGCACAAGTCCATAAGAGTAAGGAATTCATTTTCCCAGACCCAGAAGACTCATGATATTTGCAATACATTTTTACATGCAAAGCAAATGAAAAAGCATTCATATAACAAACTAATTGGTATCTTCTGAGGAGACACAATTTCCTTCAGTGATGGAGAAACAGCAAGAACCCTAGAGACTGTGTTGTCAGATAAGACGTACACTGATAGCTACCATTGTAAATAATTAACGCAGGCTAAGCACTGGGAGCAGTTATTGCTCCATAAACAAAAATACCATCATTTCTTCTTGCTGAAGAATGCCATCATGGTCAGATAAGACCCATGACGCAAATTAAAGAAGCCAGTTAGTATTTTAATCATCCTTCACTTGTGTCTGAAATTATAAATACATACATTAGGTGATTGATAATGACATAAGGGACAACACAGAGAGGTGGTTTAGATGATGTCAAGGGCGGGCAACAAACTTTCTTAATTGCCTCGGTGGTTCTCAAACATTGATGTGCATGTGAAATTCTTGGTAATTATAACACAACTACTCTAATTTCTAATTTCTCCACTAGGGTCTAACCTCATTTGCCTATTTCCTGGCTGAAACATATTAGCTCTGTGTCCCAGAAGTCTATGCTTGTGACAAATATCCTTGATATTTCTAATTCGGAGAATTATACACACTAAATAACCTAGACATATACAAGTATTTCTGGAAGAATAAAGTAAAGCATTGGATAAATACTACAGTGGTAATTTTTTTTTTTTTTGATACGGAACTTTGCTCTTGTTGCCCAGGTTGGAGTGCAAAGGCGAGATCTCAGCTCTCCGCAACCTCCACCTCCCAGGTTCAAGCGATTCTCCTACCTCAGCCTCCTGAGTAGCTGGGATTACAGGCATGCACCACCACACCCAACTAATTTTGTATTTCTAGTAGAGATGGGGTTTCTCCATGTTGGTCAGGCCGGTCTCAAACTTCCGACCTCAGGTGATCCACCCTCCTCGGCTTCCCAAACTGCTGAGATTACAGGCGTGAGCTACCATGTCTGGCCAGTGGTAATTTTAGTATAAATTAAATGAGTTTCAAAATGCAGAGCCAAACTTCATGCCTGGCTTGCATCATATTTTCCAACAGCCAGGTGGAAGCATATCCTGACATAGAATTAAGTGGATGTGCTCTAATAGGAGGGCAAAGAGAGAGAAGGCTCCAGAGTTGCTTAATTCCTTGAAAAGAGTGGAGAACTCCATGCAATAAATGCACACAGCCAGTATACCTCAGGGAATCAGGCAAAAAAAAGGAGGTTGGGAATTCAGAAAGTTGAGTATGGAGAATGCAAGCTGTGGAAGCAAAATACACTCATCACAACTTGTCTTCTAAAAAAGAGGAAGATATAGTCACTCTTAGTCAAAGCACTATAAAGACTGAAAAAAAGAATTAAAAGTGCCATTGCATTTCTGAAGAGAAAAAGAGATGGGAGGCTGGTTAAACTTAATTTAAGTAAAGGATCATATGAGAAGGTGAAAAGTAGAAAAGGGCAAACTATAGGTCCAATAATTCAATAGGTAAATTTTGTCTTTAAGACAGTCAGAATAAGTATTCTAGCTTCTCTCCAAACTATATGGTTGAACTTACACCTGTAGATGCGATTCACCAATAGCCTAGCCTATTCACAAGGGACTGAGACCAGTGAGTCTAGGACTGAATGCTGTTTTGCAGAATGTGCTGCAGCCTGTTAATACTTACAGAAGTTGCAATTCACTTAGATAGTCTTATGGTCCTCACTATATACATTTTAACAGTTTTACTGAGGTATAATCTATATTAAAAACTGCACATGCACACAGCCACGAAACCATCACCACAATCAAGGTAATAAACATACCCATCACTCCCCCAAAGTTTCTGTGTGTCTTAACTTAGCTTTCTTGGACTTTTTTTTTTTTTTTAGATTTTTGTTGTTTTTTCGGGTTTTTTTTTTTTTGCATAAACACTTAACATGATATCTACTCTCTTAAACATTTCCAGTGCACAATAAGGTATTGCTAAGTATAGGCACCATCTTGTTCAGCAGATCTCTAGAACTTGCTCATCCTGCATTAACTGAAACTTTGTAACTATTGAACAACTTCCCATTTTCCCATCATTTCAACCCTTGGCAACCAAGATTCTAACTCTCCAATTCTATGAATTTGACTATTTTCATACCTCATATAGGTATAATCATGCAGTATTTGTCTTTCTGTAACTGTGTCATTTCACTTAGTGTAATCTTTTGTAGGTTCATCTATGTGGTCACAAATCACATTATTAACAGTGAGAACACATGGACACAGGGAGGGGAGCATCACATACTGGGATCTGTTGGGGGGCACTAGGGGAGGGACAGTGGGGAGTGGGGAGGTTGGAGAGGGATAACATGGGGAGAAATGCCAGATATAGATGATGGGGGGATGGAGGCAGCAAATCACCTTGCCAGGTATGTACCTATGCAACAATCCCGCATGATCTGCACATGTACCCCAGAAACTAAAGTACAATTTTTAAAAAAGCTGAACAACATTCCATTATTGTATTATATATGCCACATCTTCTTTATCCATTCTTCTGTTGATGGATATTTGGGTTGTTTCCATGTCTTGATTATCATGAATAATGCTCAATATTTGAGAGTAAAGTTAGTTCTTTGAGCTCCTTATTTCTATTATTTTGCATATATGCCAAGAGGTGGAATTATTGGATTATACAGTAGTTATATTTTAAATTTTTTGAGAAAAGTTTCATACTATTTTCTATGGTGGCTACATCATTTTACATTTCTAACTAGAGTGTGCAAGGGTTTCTATTTATCTATGTAGTCGCCAAAAGTTACCTTTTGTTTTGTTTTTATTTGTTTCTTAATAGCCATCCTTATATGTGTGAGGTGATATCTCATTGTGGTTTTGATTTGCATTTCCCTGATAATTGATTATCTTAAGCATCTTTTTATATACCTTTTGGCCACTTGTAATTCTTCTTTGGAGAAAGTTCTATTCAACTTTTTTGCTCATTTTTAAATTACAATGTCTTTTTTATGCTATTGAGTTGTAGGAATTTTTTTATGTATTTTGGAGATTAGGCCCTTATCAGATATATGGTCTGTAAATAGTTTCTCCCATTTCATAAGTTGTGTTCTAAATTCCCCAGCATTCTCAAAATTACTACTGTTTATCCATTTATTTTAGTAAATATGAAGATGAGTGAATTTTTATAACATTAGAAATTAATTAATGTAATTATAGAAAAAGTTTAAAAACTGTTAGCTGAGTAGTTACAATTATTTTTTCACTATGCCTGGTTCCAAACTCTTGAGAATTCCAACATAACAAAGAATCTTAATCATGATTACCCTTTTTGAGGGGTAACAGAATCACCAAAAATGACAGGATTTAAAAAAAAGAAAAACTAAAATTAAACTTTTCCTACCCACATATCGTTTACCTTATATTATCCTGTATCTGGCTTCCATTCACCACAAAGAAAGAGAGAAAGAAGGAAATAAAAGAAAAAGAAAGAAGGAAGGAAGGAAGGAAGGAAGGAAGGAAGGAAGGAAGGAAGGAAAGAAAGAAAGAAAAAGAAAGAAAGAAAGAAAGAAAGAAAGAAAGAAAGAAAGAAAGAAAGAAAGAAAGGAAGGAAGGAAGGAAGGAAGGAAGGAAGGAAGGAAGGAAGGAAGGAAGGAAGGAAGAAAGAAAGAAAGAAAGAAAGAAAGAAAGAAAGAAAGAAAGAAAGAAAGAAAGAAAGAAAAGAGAGAGAGAAAGAAAAAAGAAAGACAAAGAAAGAAAGAAAAAGAAAGAAAGAAAGGAAAGAGAAAGATACTGCTGTTGTAGGATTGTATTCTTTACCTCAAAAGTGTTGGGTCATAAGAAATTTAGATTGCTGTAGTATTTTAGGTGGACTGGTGTAACGGAAAAAAGGGGAGGGGTTCTGACCAAGCAAAAAAAAAGCTAAATAATACAGTGTTTTAGACTCCACGATTATCCGAGGTTATAGAAATGTAATAACATTATTTTTCTATTACAAGAAGTAGGTTTGTTGATATCTCTCTATGCTAAGTATTTTTGTTTTTCTAAGAACACTCCTCACTGAGGTTTGTTCTACTATAGCACAGAGAATTGGGCAACTAAATGAATCTTCTAATATGTGTAGAAAGAGATGAGTGGAACTAGAATTATGAAAATAAAAAGGCCATTTCACTAACACATTCAGGTTATATTAATTAGCAAATGTACTAGAAGTGTTGATATGAAAGAAACAGATTTTAGGATATGAATAAAAAGTAAATTATTTAAACAAAAAAGAAAATTCTACCTTGGCAATAATCATAAGCATAGCAGCAATTCTAATCTTGACATTGCAGTATGAGCCTTTTAGCTTAATATTATCTAAACTTTAAAATAGTTTTTAAAAATTTTTAAGTTTTCAAAAAAAACTTTTAAAACTCTACTTTTTAAGAGATAAAAGTACAAGATAAAGTTGTATGAAAGGTACATTAACTCATTCAAAAATTGTTGAACACATGCTATATGCCAAGCAGTCTACATGGCAGTAAAAGATATAACAGAGAAAGAACAAAGCTCCTATTCATAGTGTTTACTTTTGAGTGATGCTAGAGATTCACTGATCCTATCTATTAGGATATCTTTGAACTTCTTGGGTATTTTTTTTTCTTTTGGTGGGATTCGTGTGACTTTTAATTGCTTATTTTACTAATGTCTTACAGTAAATGTGAGGAGTAAAGACAGGGATGGGGTAAAGGCAAGGAAGAGATAAGTATCTTTCAAGTTCCTTGAACTATTGAAGCATGTGCTAGGATAAGAAAGTTCAGTAAAAGCATCATGAGTATAATCTATATGAATTCCACCTGATTTTTCTGTAAGAGAATCCGCAGTCTCAGAAAAGAAATGAATCTTTAGACACATAGTAGGTGGTTTCAGCCTTGAAAAAGAAAGGAAAGCAGAGAGTAAAACAACTGCAGTCTCTAGAAAATGATATATGAGGATCAAATTCTGGAAAAAAGAAATTCCTAAGTTTCTAAGAAGGAAGAGGTCAGGAGAGAGATTACTAGAAACAAGCAAGCAATTAACAATGGCATATAGGGAACTATAATATCAAGGTAAAGTAAGAAGTAGTTCAGAGAGCAAAGAGAAACACTGGAGAAGGTACTAGCAAAATAACATTTGCAGAACTTTGAACTGAAAATATTTGACCTTTTGTTTAAGAATGTACTAAAAATAAGTGCAGTTTGAAACAGATGTTAAAATAAGAACTTTGAACCAACTGACAGCAATAAGCATTAAAAACATAGCTTACTGTCGCTATGTAGACAAATCTGTTTTATTTCTTCACTAAATTTACTAAGAACCCTACATAGGCCAGATATAAGAGAAAACAAGGATATATAAAATATTGTCTCTAAAGAAGCTTACAGAAACATACAGGATAAATACAAGTATGGTGAAGAGTATAATACCATGTGGTATAATCCAAGACCAAGTACATAAGTACTTGGAAAGAACACAGGAGCATAATTTCACATTCGCTGTGTGAGTAAATGAACATTTCCTTGAAGAATCAATACCTAAGTCAAAGCCCAAAGACTATTATGCACTAGTCAGTCAAAAGATTAGCCTGTGCAGACAAAAGCATGTAGAAAATTGAAGAACTGCAAGTAGTCAATGCTAAGGCAACTTGAGCCATGAGGAAGAAACTGTTAAGTGGTAAGAAAATGGTAAGTGATAAGACGGGAAAATCAAGAAAGGTCCTGCCCATGAAGAGCCTGGCAGGTCACACAAAAGTGATTAATCTGTAACCAGCAATAGGTAACAGCAGTAGAACAGAGGTCTCAAAGAAGGAGCATGACTTCACTTCGAGCATGTGGTATATGAGGTGTCTGTGGAACACCCAACTTGTGATGTATACTTAGCAATGCTTTTTACCTGGTCTTTGGCTACATCACATACATGATAATCAAATCAATTGGGCTAGGCAAAATCACCCTTGAAGAGTAGAGGGTAAGAAGAATAACAGAAAACAAGAAGCAGGAGGACTGAAGATATTTGAGAAAACTAATATTTCACAGATGAAAGGAGAAAGAGGCGACTAAAAGGAGAAACCTAAAAGACGGTTATAGAAAGAATATCAGAATTAGACACGAAGCCCACTTAACGAATGATTGAACTTTAAAACAAAAATACTATAGCAATTCCAGGCAAGACTAAAAACCTAAATGTGCCCTTAGCTTCAACAGTAATGAAGTCTTTGCAGATTCTTCAGGGTGGTAGAGGTGAAAGTGAGAACACAGAGGATTAAAGTATAAACTGAGTAGGGGTGAGATAAGGAGACATTAATGTCTTTTAAAATTTCTTTTGCTATGTGTACATAGCAAATGTATATATTTATAGGGTACATGAAATATTTAGATATAGGGATGTAATATGAAATAAGATACCATGGAGAATGAGTTACCCATCCCCTCAACCATTTATTCTTTGAGTTACAAACAATCCAGTTACATTCTTAAAGTTATTTAAAATATACAATTTGTTATTGACTACAGTCACCCTATTGTGCTATCAAACTTATTCTTTCTATTTTTCTGTACCCATTAACCAACCCCACCTCCCCTCCACCCCCCATTATACTTCCCACCCTCTAGAAATCATTCTTCTACTCTCTATGTCTATGAGTTCAACTGATTTGATTTTCAGATGCCACAAATAAGTGAGAACACATGATGTCTTTTTAAAGGACCTAAAAATACATTGAAAAAGACACAGCCTAGAAGACTAGATTTAGTGGTGTTAAATGTAATTTTGCTTCTGTAGCTTTGAGGGAAAAGAAATCATAATCAATTAACTGAACATCAAATGAAAGCATATGAGAATATTCATTTTGTAAAAACCTTGAACACCACTTTTTCTCCCATTATAGATAAAATAATTGCACATCAACCCATCTACAGGTACTACAGGGTTGAGAATAAGGAATCCCAGCAGAGAAGATTAAAAAGACCAGGGAAAGGCTCAGAAATAATGAATGTATTCTGTTGTCATCGTTGTGTGTTTGTTTTCCAGGAGAAATTCATCTTAATCTTAATACAATCCTTAGATAATAACTGAAGAGAATTAATGCTCTTAATTACCTGGATATATCCTATATCCAGAGTTTGTTCTGGACAAAGAATTTTTAAGTACCTATGAAATGACATTATTTTTTCTAACTCATTTGTAAATCCATTCCATGTGATAAACTACAATCAACTGCATTTGTAAATTCTGATGGATGAGGAATAATCGAGGAAAACGTTGGATTGCTTTACAAAACTTGAGTTCTTAACTGCTCATATATGTGAAATTTAAGAAGGTTGTTGGAACAGTGGCAACACTGATTATTCTGTAAAGGGAGAAAATAAATGTAGACTGGTCAGCTTGGCTTCTAGATGCATAGCCTTTTGCTATAGAATTCAAATGTCTACCTCCTCATAAACCATAATTTTTAAGTGAGGATTGGGTAGATATCAAAGAACAGTGATGAGAAACCACACAGTAATAAGAACTTTTATCCTGCTGGGACTGACAGATGACCCACACCTGCAAGTTCTGCTTTTTATCTTTCTATTTTTCACCTACATGTTGAGTGTAACAGGAAACCTGACTATTATCACCCTCACATTGGTGGACCACCATCTTAAAACTCCTATGTACTTCTTTCTCAGAAATTTTTCCTTCTTAGAAGTCTCATTTACCACAGTCTGTATTCCTAGATTCTTGTACAGTATATCAATGGGGGACAAAACCATTACCTACAATGCTTGTGCCAGTCAAATATTCTTTGTTATTCTTTTTGGAGCAACAGAATTTTTTCTCCTGGCAGCCATGTCCTATGACCGCTATGTGGCCATCTGTAAACCCCTTCATTATATGCTCATCATGAACAATAGGGTATGTACCTTATTAGTCCTCTGCTGTTGGGTGGCTGGCTTGATGATCATTGTTCCACCACTTAGCTTAGGCCTCCAGCTTGAATTCTGTGACTCCAATGCCATTGACCATTTTAGCTGTGATGCAGGTCCTCTCCTAAAGATCTCATGCTCAGATACATGGGTAATAGAACAGATGGTTATACTTATGGCTGTATTTGCACTCATTATCACCCTAGTTTGTGTGATTCTTTCCTACTGGTACATAGTCAGAACAATTCTGAGGTTCCCTTCTGTTCAGCAAAGGAAAAAGGCCTTTTCTACCTGTTCGTCCCACATGATTGTGGTTTCTATTGCCTATGGAAGCTGCATCTTCATCTATGTCAAGCCCTCAGCAAAAGATAAGGTTGCCATAAACAAAGGAGTTTCAGTTCTTACTACTTCTGTTGCACCCTTGTTGAACCCCTTCATTTATACCTTGAGGAACAAGCAAGTGAAACAAGCTTTCAGTGACTCTATAAAGAGGATTGCATTTCTCTCAAAGCAGTAGAAGTTTTGATGAATTAGCATAAAGTGAATGAAGAATGCTCGCTAAATGTCATCCTACAGCTTTTAACTTATTTCATTGCTTCCTGACTACAATTTGGTCATATGAACCTCAATGATATTTAATATTGCATTCTAATCTCATCTTTATCAAACTCCTTATTATTTCAAACCAAGGTCATACATAGTGCTTTCCCTCATTGTGAAACTAAAAATTACATTTCCAAAAATCAAGGTTTTCTCTACTTCTGACCTAGTCTTTGCTTCATTTTTCTAGGGAAGAAAAAAGTAACAATACTTATCAGTGTATACATTATCTACAAGTTAACGTATGTAGTAATAAAAATTCTTTCCCTCATACAAAATTATCAAAATTAATCTTGTGAATGCAAGAATCAAAACAAAAAAATAGAAAACAATGAGAGATATATTAAAAATAAATTAAATCAAATAAGGCATTCCAGCCCTATTAGAATAACTGGGAAAGAAGACATCAATGGGAGTTAAAATTAATCAGATTTGAAGAAATGGAAACACCTTCAAAATCACTGGTAAGATGTATTAGCTATTGTTTTCTATTACATGACAGGAAACTAAGGCCTCTAAGGTTCAAGGGATTCCTGTGCCTCAGCCTCCCTAGTACCTGGCATTACACATGTGTGCCACCACATCCAGCTAATTTGTTTGTATTTTTAGTAGAGATGAGTTTAGCCATGTGGCCAGGCTGGTCTCAAACTTCTGGCCTCAAGTAATCTTCCTGCTTCAGCCTCCTAAAGTGCTGGGATTACAGGCATCAGCCACCACATGTAACCTAAAGAAAGCATTAAGATAAATATTTTTCAGGGCCATATTATCCTGGAAAAAAATCATTGGTACTGTTATCTAAAATTTGGGACAAATGAAATTGTATTGAAGTTTCTTGATGCATTTCTCTGCACTAATGAAAACTGTGAATTATCAACTAAAAAATAAACAGAGCAAACAATGGTTTTCTGTGGCCAGAGGATATTTAGAAAGCTTAAAATCCATATAGCCACTAATGTTTCCTTTTTTATGAGGCATTGTGTTTATTCGGATGGATTTATTAATTAAGATACTTCATTTATTCCCATCCTAGCTACAAAACGAACAGATGATGATCTATTGACTTTTAGTCTTCTCCCTGAACTAAAAATGCAGATAATTTACAATTTATATACTATTTTGTGCCTTGTTATTGACTGCCATACAGTTTCAATATTCATTTAATCTAAAAACATCACTCAGTAAACAATGAGAAAATTTCACAAATGCATGAAAGTCCTGAAATGTATCCATTATATTTTCCTCATTATAATATTAATAAATTTTAACCACCATGTCTAAAATCTAATGAAAAATTCAAAGGAATGATTAAAGTAGTGACCATAAGTTAGGGGCAAAAACAAGGAAAACAGTCCACAGGTGACTCAGATGTTGAAGCCTGTTGGCAAACACTTTAAAATAACTATTATAAATATTTGAAAGATGTAGGAAGAGGGTAAACAAAATAGAAGAGAACATGAACAATTAAAAATGAACATGAAATCTACATGTAGAAATCAGATGAAGATTCTAAAAGTAGAAAATGACATATTTGAAGTTAAGACTTGGGGGTGAGTAAAACAGTAAGAAACAGGTGAAGATAGATTTGTTGTACTCAAAGGCAGGTCAGCAGGAAATATCCACACTCTCAAGTTCAGAGAGATTAGCAAAGAAAAGACTCAAACAGAAGTTCAGAGACAGATGAAACAAACTTTCCAAAATATGTGTATGTCCCACAAATGGTGAGAAAGAATATGGCAGAAACAATGTTTGATGAGCTAATGACCAAAGAGTTTCCAAAACTTACTAACATTATCTATCAACTGATTTAGGAACCTCAGAAAACCTCACTGAGAGGCAAAGAAAACCATAACTGTATACCACATAGCAAATCATTAGAACCCAAACAAATAGGAAATTTTAAAAGCACTCAGAAAAAGCAGACACATTATTGTGCATGACCAGACAAACAATGGACAGTTTTAGTAGAGAGTGGAAGCCAAAGGATAATGGAATAGTACCCTCAAAGTGCTGAAGAAAAAAGCTTTCATTTCAGAGTTGTATACTCAGGAAAATAAAGGCAAAGTAAACAAAAGCAATAAAATGTTAATGCTAGCATACCTCATAGCAAGAAACACTGCAGAAAGTTGTTATAGTTGAAGGCAAATGATTCCAAATAGAAAAGGCAACACTTATACATGGTTGGTGAAAGTGTAAATTAGTTCAACCATTGTGGAAAGCAGTGTGGTGATTCCTCAAAGAGCTAAAAGCAGAACTAGCATTCGAACCTGCAATTCCATTACTAGGTATATACCCAGAGGAATAGAAATAATTTTGAGAATAGAAATCCTTCTGCCATAAAGACGCATGCATGCAAATGTTCATTGCACTATTCACAATAGCAAAGACATGGAATCAACCTAAATGCCCATCAGTAACAGATTGCATGAAAAAAACGTGGTACACATACACCAAGGAATACTATGCAGCCATAAAAAAGAACAAGATCGTGTCTTTTGTGGGAACATGGATGGAACTGGAGGCTATTATCCTTAGGCAACTGACAAACAGAAAACCAACTGCCAAATGTTCTTACTTATAAGTGGGAGCTAAATGATAAGAACTTAAGAACACAAAGATGGAAACAGCAGACACTGGAGTCTACTTAAGAATGGAGGGTGGATAGAGGGAGAGGAGCAGAAAAGAAAACTATTGGGTACTGGGCCTAATACCTGGGTGAGGAAATATTAATAAAATATACAATAAACCCCCAGCCCTGTGACTCATGTTTACTTATGTAACAAACCTTCACATGTAACCTCAAACCAAAAATAAAAGTTTAAAAAAGAAAATTCAGCAACTGCCAAAGACATGAAAGGTAAATGTAAAAGACTATAAGACAAAAATTTAAAAATATATTTTGCTGAGTTTAAAATATGCATACAAGTATAACATGTGACAATAATTACACAAAGAGCAAAAAAAAGCTATATAAAGATAGACTATTTTAAGTCATTCTTGTAAATCTTATGTTGTTAGGTTGTAGTTAAAAAATACTAAGCTGTAAAAAGTCAAATAAACGTACTCATTACTGAAATCATGAAAAAAAATTACAAAATGATAAAACTAAAAAGTTAATAGATAAGAAAAATGGAATAATAAAAAATGTTTAATTCAAATGATTTTATAAATGTATTAATAAGAATGAAGAACCTATGAGGCAAATAGAAAATCAACAGCAAGATAGTAGACATAAAACCCATTATAATTAGACTAATTAGTAATTGCTGATAAATATAAAAAGTTACTAAACATTATAATGAAAAGATAAGCATTATCAGAACCAAGTTTAAACTTTTATTATCACAAGGGAAAATTTTAAATATAAGAACACAGAGCAATTGAAAGTGAGAGGATGGAATTAAAAGGTATACATGTGCCAGGCGTGGCGGCTCACGCCTGTAATCCCAGCACTTTGAGAGGCCAAGGTGGGCGGATCATGAGGTTAAGAGATAGAGACCATCCTGGTCAACATGGTGAAACCCCGTCTCTACTAAAAATACAAAAATTAGCTGGGTATGGTGGTGCGTGCCTGTAGTCCCAGCTACTCAGGAGGGTGAGGCAGGAGAATCGCTTGAACCCGGGAGGAGGAGGTTGTGGTGAGCCAATATTGTGCCATTGCACTCCAGCCTGGGCAACAAGAGCGAAACTCCGTCTCAAAAAAAGAAGAAGAAAAAAAAGATATACAGCGTAAAACTAAAATAAAATTTAAAAAAAAGTGTGCTTTATTAATAACAAACATAAGAGATTTTAAGGCAAGAAATATTGGTAGAGATGAAAAGCAAAATTTTATAATGATGAAAGCGTCAATTAAACTTAGCACACTAATCTTATACATGTATATTCCTTATGATAACACCAACAGATACAAGGCAAACATCAACAGGGAAAATAAGAAAAACATGCAAATGCACAACCCTAGATGGGGATTTTAATGAAATAAAAAATGTTACATTTTTCAGTAAACCAATTCTTTCAAAACTGGACTTTTGAGAGAGAATTAAGTTCCATAGAAACGCATAGCCAGAGAAAATGCAGAGAAAATTATTTCTGTTTCTACCATTTTAAAAACCTTGAACCCACTTGTGTCTTTGTACCAAAGGTATGTTTTTGTTAACCAGCATGTAATTAAGCTACTTTTTCCCTTCTAACCTGAAAATCTTTCACTGGGTATTCAGTCTATTGATATTGTATTTACTGTGATGGTTTACTCTATGTCTTTTCTCCTACCACCATTTAAATGTATCCCACATATTTTATTTTCCATTGTTTTCCTTTCTTGCCTAATGTAGTTTTAATTAAATATATTCTTGTTTTGTTTCTATTGACTTATTTAATTAAATGTTTTGCCATTATTTTAGTAGTAGGGCTAATTTTGATTACTTCGTTCAGGAGGCATCTGCCAGGTCTTGTCACTGCAAAGTTACTCTTCCTTTATGGATAAGTAATAATTTGAGAGTATGTATATATAATTATCTCATTAAACTTTCACTGACTATCTTGACATCTTTTGACATTTTATAACTCAGTTTTTTTCTATACTTTTTACTTGGCATTTGACTGTATGAAATAGCTTTTTTTTCATTTATTTATTCTATATAAGTACACATAGTATAAGTTTTAATTTTATTCTATGAGTTACAATGTGTTGCTCTCTTTATTATATAATCCTCAATTTCTTCCAGATTTGTCTCGTTGGAGTCCCTTTAGTTGATATCATGCTATTTTTTTTAATTACTCAATATACCCAAGAAATTTAATGCTGAATTCTATGCCAAGTGCTCGAGAGTGTTTCCACGTGCAATTCAGTTCCATGAGTGGACCTAGATTTTGAACAAAACAACAAAAATTAATTTTGTGAGAAAGTGAAGCAAATTGATGTCATTTGTGGAAACATTTGCAATCACGCAACTAAGAAGATGGTCATTAAAATTTCTTGGTAAGTTGTAATCTTATGAGAAAAAGTGTATGGTTCAGTTTAAGATATTGATTTTCATATATTAAGAGTGTTACTTTTATTGAGCTGCTATTCCTCCAGTCATGACAATAAGCAGAAAATGTTCCAGTCTTCCATATGAGGAAGAGCTGAAATCACCTTCATTCACACATTTGGTAGTTGGCATCTGACTGTAAGTTTGAGGCCTCTGCTATTTTCTCTATGCTCCTCTCTGTGTGATCTCTCCTTAGAGCCAGTTTGGACTTTTTCTCAGCAAGGTGGTTGAATTCCAAAGGTAAGTGTCCCAAAACATAGGGATCTAGACAGGAGCTATATCATCTTTATCACCTAGTTTTGAAACCACAAGGCATCTTTTCTGCCATAGTCTACTAGGTGAAGCAGTCACTTATTTTTACCCAAATTCAAAGGAAGGAAACTTAGACTCCACTTCTCCTTGGAAGGAGTGTCAAAATTGTATTGTAAGAGCATGTTGGAAAAGAGATACAATTGCTTTACAGTTCCTTAAGATAACACAGTCTGCAACAGAAGTGAAAGTGGTGGACAGAACATGTCGCTTTAGCTCTCATTCGACGAACCCATACAGAAAAGGAAACATTATGAGAAGTTTCTGCAGCACAGCAACCTTTGCATTTAGCTTTTCCAGTTTTTGTTGACAAAATGATAGCAGCAATCATTGTCTTGATATGTGAGAAAAAAAATCTGTCTTTTTAACTTTGTATACATCTTTGTAAATAACCTTATCTTCTAATTTATTGTGAAGATGAGTCCACCAAGAACCTTGTAATAAATTTTATTTGTCTTTTTATGTTTACTTTTCCCATTGTCATTAAAATTAACTGGCAAATATTTTCAGAAATATTGAATAGGTAAATTCATGGTAACTACAGATATACATAGAAGCAAATACCACTGCCACATTTCAAGATGAAGTAGCTTAATCACCCTCATGGTATAATTCAATTGGCATAATGGCATAACCACATATTTATCAGAAAAATAGAGAGTGTGATATCTAAGTGTTCTAGCAATTGACACGTGAGTAAAAAAGAAAAGTCCATAATTTCATATCCCTAGTTTGGAGGAAATGAAACATAACCTTATCTTTAAAATCACTCAAATTTTAAGACATTGATATTCAATATAATTTGCTGTGGGAAACTTGGGCAAAAGTTAAACTAATAATCATGTGACAGGTAATACAATTCATTACATGCCAAGACCAGCTCAGTTGTAGAGACCCCATTCCAAGCATTGCTGAAGGAATTAAGAAACAGACACAAAGATAGAGTGCAAAATTGGGGAACAGAGAGGGACACCAGGGGACTGACAGCATTTCCCAACTGAAAGCCCAGAGCAGACTCTGACCCATGTATTTATTCTTTGTGAACAAGTGACTGTTTTTAATAAGCAAGTGTTCAGTGTTTCTTCATAGAATAAAGATAGACTAAACAGGAAGATAGTGCCTGTTGACTACTAAGATAGAAATAAGCTAGAAAGTGCTCTTTGCAAGTCAGCAATGGGGACAAGGTCATGTATCCTGTGTTTTGGGAACTGGTTTAACTAGTGCATGATCAGTATATTGTTCATTATTCTAGCAGTTTTCTGCCTGGGGACAGCTCGGTGTTCCTTGGCATAATTTCTCAATAAACAACATATACTCCATCACACACACGTCAAGACCTTTTCCCATCAATTACATATTCCCATTTACTTAACACATTAATTGACATGTTCAAAAGATTAAACTTGCATATACGCTCTTGAGAAAAATTGTGTGTGGAATCAACTGCTTGTGTATTAAAGCCATATTTTATTCTCTACCGTAATTTTTAAAAATCTGTCCAAATAATAAATATCACATACATGAAATGTATGATTCCCTTGAAAGGAAATTATCCTTTTCTGTGTTGACAACATTTCAAAAAGTTCACGTTACAAAATAATTTTCTACATTATTTTTAAAGAGTAAGCTTTCTTGGAACATTTTAAATGTAATTTTAATATTGACAATATTTGATTTATCTACAACTTTTAAAGAACATAGCATTTAACTAAAAGAAGATACACTTCTTTAAATTACTTAGCATAAGACCTACTATTTGATAGCACAATAGCGTGACTACAGTGATGTTCCCCTCCCTGTGTCCATGTGTTTTCATTGTTCAACTCCCACTTATGAGTGAGAACATGAGGTGTTTGGTTTTCTTTTCTTGTGTTAGTTTGCGAGAATGATGGTTGCCAACTTCATCCATGTTCCTGCAAAGGACATGAACTCATCCTTTTCATGGTTGCCTAGTATTCCACAGTGTATATGTGCCACATTTTCTTTATCCAGTTTATCATTGATGGGCATTTGGATTGGTTCCATTGATAATTTTTTAAATTTTTATTATTTAGCAAACAGAATTCTTGAAGAACTTATATTCTGTAATTCAGTGAAAACCACTCATTTATTTTATTCTAACATGCTTTTAGAGAAAATCAATTTTGCAACTTTTTTTCTTTCTAATATAAAAACGTTTGAGTCCTGAAGAGGAGAATATTAAAGTCAGAACGGATAGAATGAAAAACATTTTGAATGTTGGGCCAGCTAAAGTAATATAAATAATTGAATATTGGATATCAATTCTTAAACTAGGAGAGTCAAATTAGTGTTTTGTTCAAAGATCCTTTTATGTTTTAATGTTTATCATTTCAGCAAGTTGTATTAGTTGTCTGAAGCAGAAAATATCTTTCTAAATACAGCTTTGAAGGCTTGTTTAACTTGCTGATTCCTCAGAGTATAAATAAGTGGGTTTAACAAAGGGGCAACCGAAGTATTGAGCACAGTTACTCCTTTGCTTAAAGCAACTCTTTCATTTGCTGATGGTTTTATGTAGATAAAAATACAACTACCATAAGTGATGGAGACAACAATCATGTGAGAAGAGCAGGTGGCAAAGGCTTTCTTCTTTTGCTGAGCTGAAGGGAATTTCAGAATTGTCTTGATGATGTAAGAGTAAGAAAGGATTACTAAAAACAATGTGACAATGAGTGTCATCACAGCTAACAAAAAGGCAATCAATTCCAGTAAATGTGTGTCTGAGCAAGAAAGTTGTAGGATAGGAGAAATGTCACAAATGAAATGATCAATGATATTTGAAGCACAGAAATCCAAGTTAAGACCTAATATCAGTGGACAGAAAATGATCAGGAATCCAGTTACCCAAGAACTGAGTATAAGCTGGTGGCAAACTTTGTTACTCATGATGGATATATAATGCAAAGGTTTGCAGATGGCAACATAGCGATCATAGGACATAGCAGCCAGAAGGAAAAATTCCGTAACCCCCAAGAATATGTAAAAAAACAACTGAGATATACAACCATTATAGGAAATGGTCTTTTCCCTAGTTATAATGGTGATTAGGAATCTGGGAATGCAAGCAGTTGTGAATGAAATTTCCAGAAAAGAGAAATTACGGAGGAAGAAATACATTGGAGTCTTGAGCTGGGAATCCAGAAGAGTGAGGGCAATAATAGTGAAGTTCCCTATCATGCTCAACATGTAATTTAGAAATAGAAATAAGAAAATTACAATCTCTAACTGAGAATTATCCGTCAGTCCCAGAAGAATAAATTCTATCTGCCTTGTATGATTCTTCATTTCTCTGTTGTGACTTCAGTCAAATTCTAAGAAAGAAAAAATGGCTGAGTTGAGTTAAATCCAGAAAAGATATAGAAAAGTTGCCATATTTACAAACATACATCTAAGAGGTAGTACTCCATGGATGTTGAAGATATGATATAGAACTATGTAATAGAAACTGTAAACTAAGAGTTTAAAAGTACAACAAACATCATCTCAATTTTGAAAAATGATTTGCAAAGCCCTTAATAGTTTATTTTTAAGCTGGCCTTTTTCATGCTTCCACTTGAAACTTCCACTTAATTGTAAATAATTCCAAATTTGTCAAGTTGTTAAATAAATTAGACAAAGATATTGGTTCAGGATTCTAAAATAATTCATTCATTTAAAAATTATTAAGTTCACCAAAAGAAAATAATGACAGTGTAATGAATTAAGACCTAAGTTAAGGGAGGGCACAGTGACTCCCACCTGTAATCCCAGCACTTGGGAGGCCAAAGTGGGGATTGCTTGAGGCCAGGAGTTGAAGACCATTGTGAGCAATATAAGGAGATGCCAGCTTGGGTGACAGAGGGAGACCCTGTCTTTTTTGTTAAGAATAAAAAGACCTACAGTTAAATTCTAAAACTTTAGATTATATGAAAGTAACATTTGCTTAAAGCCCTGCTATAGCCTCTTTCAACTTTTCTATGAACTATTGATAAAGATATGGAAAAATACCCCTAAAAAGTATAAATTGAGGCCAGGTGCGGTGGCTCACGCCTGTAATCCCAGCACTTTGGGAGGCCGAGGTGGGCAGATCACAAGGTCAAGAGATTGAGACCATCCTAGCCAATATGGTGAAACCCCGTCTCTACTAAAAATACAAAAAAAAAAAAAAAAATAGCTGGGCATGGTGGCACACGCCTGTAGTCCCAGCTACTCAGGAGGCTGTGGCAGGAGAATTGCTTGAACCCAGGAGGTGGAGGTTGCAGTGAGCTGAGGTCGCACCAATGCACTCCAGCCTGGCACCTGGTGATGGAGTGAGACTCTGTCTCAAAAAAAAAAGATATGAATTGACACCGCAATGAAATAAATAGTAGTTGAATCTAGGAAACTCAAAAATTAACATTATGCATATACCACCACATTTGCAAAAAAAAAAAAAAGTCTATTTAGGACTTAAAAATTGTGTTTTGTGTAATCAAGACCATAAGAGTAAAAATGAAAACATATAAAACATTGCATCTCTTCGAAATCTCTACAGTTACAGGTACCTACAGTCTAAACCTACTTTCTAGATGTAATACTGTGACAGTGAAAAATCAGTGCTTTCTTGCCACACTGTCTGAGTCTCCAACAATTATTCATGCAGATAACCAGTGACTATAAATTTAGGGAAATAATGGGGTAGGAAGGGTGTAATCTTTTGAATGGGACAAAAGAATTCTGATGGCATTTTAAGTTTGTTATCATAAAATTCCAGAGTATCAGATTGCCAATGGAAAAATGTGAAGTGAATAATAGTATAGAAGTAAAGCAACTGTGACAGCCTGTTAGGAATTAGAAAATCCAGCTAAGAGGACTCTCCAAGATGGCCAAATAGACACAACTCCGGTGCACAACTCTCAGTGACAGAGACGCAGAAATCGAGAGATCTCCTAGTTCCAGCTGAGGTACAATGTGCATTTCAATGGGTGTGGTCCAACCATGAGCAAAGCCCAGGCAAGGCAGAGCAAGGTGGGGAGGGTTGTTGCTTCACCCAGAAAGTGCATCTGACTGGCGAGTCAGAGGCTCCCCCTCTGGCACTCCAGTCCAGATACAGCACTTCCCCCAAAGTCTCAGCAATACGCAGAACAGAGGATCTTTGCCAGTGAAGCGCCAAGAATTACAAGTACAGAGTTGAATAATAATCCAGGATGGTGTCCTGGATTGGTGCATAGACCTAAACAGACACATAAGCCGAAAAGTCGGCCAGGAGAGCCTAGGGACCCAGTTATCACCCCCTACCCCCAGCCCGGAGAGAAAGGGAGCTGTAAGTGGGAGGACTGATGGAGAAGCTGGGCAGGCCCCTACCCCATGACCAGAGAGAGAGGAACCTGAAAGGGGGAGATGGCCAGGTGCAGCTGTGTGGGTCCCTACCCTCCCCCACAAACCCCAAAGAGCTGAAGCTCTGACTCTAGTGGGTTGCACAGCCAGTGCCACAGTCTGAGCTGAACCCTGCATGATCCAGCCCAGTGGAGGAAGGGCACAACTCACCATTACAGGAGAGGGACTGGGCTACATGTTTTAACAAAAAACACAGGAAGCCTATATACCAACAGGACGGTGTTCTTGACCACCCAGCAGTGCCTACAGGTCAGCGGAAAAGGCTGGTAAACAAAAAGACACAGGAAGCTTCCCTAGTAACCTGAAGGAGTCCCTAGAAACTCAGTAGCGCCTCCATAGGCAGACAGGCGACCTCACCAAGCAGCTCCCTGAAACCACAGTCAGGTAAATCCACGAAGACGGAAAAAAACCGGCACAAAAAAGATGAAACCATCAAAGTCCAGACCACCTCTTCTCTTTCAAGGGATCACAACTCCTAAACAACACAGGAATATAACATGACCGGGAAGGAGTGCAACGAATTGAGAGAAACAGGCTTCAGAAGGTGGATAATAACAAACTTTCCTGAGCTAAAGGAACATGTTCTAACTCAATGCAAAGAAACCAAAAACCTTGAAAAAAGGTTAGATGAAATGCTAACTAGAATAACTGGCTTAGAGAAGAACATAAACGACTTGATGGAGTTGAAAAACACAGCACGAGAACTACAAGAAACAAACACAAGTTTTAATAGCCGAATCGATCAAGCAGAAGAAAGGATATCAGAGATTGAAGATCAACTCAATGTAATAAAAAGAGAAGGCAAGACAAGAGAAAAAAGAGTGAAAAAGAAAAGAGAGAAAAAAAGAGTGAAAAGAACAAAGCCTCCAATTAATAAGGGATTACGTAAAAATACCTAATCTATGCTTGATTGGTATACCAGAATATGATGGGGAGAATGAATCCAAGCTGGAAAACACGCTCCAAGATATCATCCAGGAGAACTTCCCAAGCCTAGCAAGGTAACAAAATTTCAAATTCAAGAAATACGGAGAACTCTACAAAGATATTCCTCAAGAAGAGCAACCCCAAGGCACATAATCTTCAGATTCACCATGGTTGAAATGAAGGAAAAAATGCTAAGGGCAGCCAGAGAGAAAGGTCAGGTCACCCACAGAGGGAAACCAATCAGACTCACAGCCGACCTCTCAGCAGAAACCCTGCAAGCCAGAAGAGAGTGGGGGCCAATATTCAACATCCTTAAAGAAAAGAACATTCAACCCAGAATCTCATATCCACCCAAACTAAGCTTCATAAGTGAAGGAGAAATAAAATCCTTTATGGACAAGCAATTACTGAGAGATTTCATCACGACCAGACCTGCCCTACAAGAGCTCCTGAAAGAAACACTAAGTACAGAAAGAAACAAATACCAGCCACTGCAAAAGCAAACCAGTTGTCAAAGACTGAAAATGCAATGAAGAAAATGAGTCAATTAATGGGAAAGAAAACCAGCCAGTAACAAAATGGCAGGATCAAATTCACACATAACAATATTAACATTGAATTTAAACAGCCTAAACACCCCAATCAAAAGACACAGACTGGCAAAATGGATAAAAAGTCAAGACCCATCAGTGTGCTGTATTCAGGAAACCCATCTCACATACAAAGACACACATTGACTCAAAATAAAGCGATGGAAGAAGATTTACCAAGCAAATGGAAAACAAAAAAAAAGCAGGGGTTGCAATCCTAATCTCTGATAAAATGGACTTCAAAGCAAGAAAGATCAAAAGAGACAAAGAAGGACACTACATAATGGTAAAAGGATCAATCCAACAAGAAGAGCTAACTATCCTAAATATATACACTCCCAACACAGGAGCACCCAGATACATAAAGCAAGTTCTTAATGACTTACAAAGAGATTTAGACTCTCACACGATAATAGTGGGAGACTTCAACACTCCACTGTCAATATTAGACAGATCAACAAGATAGAAAATTAACAAGGACATCCAGGACTTGAATGCAGAGCTGGACCAAACAGACCTAGTAGACATATACAGAACACTCCACCCCAAATCCACAGAATATACATTTTTCTCAGTACCGTACTGCACTTACTCTAAAATTGACCACATCATTGGAAGCAAATCACTCCTCAGCAAGTGCAAAAGAACGGAAATCATAACAAACAGTCTATCAGACCACAGTGCAATCAGACTAGAACTCAGGATTAAGAAACACACTCAAACCCACACAAACACTTAGAAACTGAACAACTTGCTTCTGAGTGTCAACTGGATAAGGAATGAAATGAAGGAAGAAATAAAGATGTTCTTCAAAACCAATCAGAATGAAGACACAACTTATCAGAAT
>CAUYLG010016050.1:0-17622 GCA_963573385.1 Cacajao melanocephalus
TTTTCTCAGTATCACATTACACCTATTTTAAAAGTGACCACATAATTGGAAGTAAATCACTCCTCAGCAATTGCATAGCATTTCACAGGTTTAAATAAAATATTGGTTGGCTGCTTGTTTGTTATTTTCATCTCTTACTCCTTCCTGTCTCCATTGTTAAGCACAATTATTGGCATAGAACAGGTTTTTAATACCCATTTTTAGACTGCATTCTAGCCTGGGCAATAGAACAAGAATCCCATTCTCTCTCCCTCTTTCTCTTCTTCTTTCTCTCTTACATTCTTTTTTCTTTCTTTCACTCTTTTTCTTTTCTCTTTTTCTTTCTAAAAATAAATAAATAAATAAATAAATAAAAACATTATGACAGAAACAAAACCTAACATATCAATATTAACCTTGAATATAAACAGCCTAAATGGTCCACTCAAAAGACAGCTTGGATTTAAACAAAACAAAACCCTAGCATCTACTGCCTTCTAGAGACCCATCTCACACATTACACCCACAGATTCAAAATAAACAGACAAATTAAACTCTATCATGAAAATGGAGAACAAACAAAGCAAGGGTTGCTCTTTCTGTATTACATAAAACAGACATTAAACCAACAACAGTTAAAAAAAATGATAAAGGCATTCCATAATGATAAAGGGTTTAATTCAACAAGAACACTTAACTATCATTAATACATATGCACCCAACACTGGAGCACCCAGATTTTTAAAACAAATACTAGACGTAAGAAAAGAGACAGACAAGTGTACAGTAATAGTGGAGGACTTCAACACCCCACTGACACCACTAGACACATCACTGAGGCAGAAAACTCACAAACTCCAGACTTAAATTTGACTCTTGACCCAATGGACCTAATATACAACTACCCAAGAGTCTACGTAACAACCATGTAACAAATTTTTCTCATCTATGCATGGAACATTCTCTAAAATTGACCACATGCTTGGTCATAAAGCAAGTCTCAATAAATTACAAGTATAAAAATTACATCAAACATTATGTTGGAACACAGTGGAATAAAATTAGACCTCAATACCAAGAGGTATGCTCAAAATGACACAAGTGCATGGAAACTAAGTAACTTTCTCCTGAATGACTTTTGGGTAAACAGTGAAAGGCAAAAAAATAAAAAAATAAAAAAATGCAAGAAAAAGACACAGCTTACCAAAACCTCTGGGGTATAGCAAAAGCAGTGTTAAAAGAAAAATTTACAGTGATCACTGCCAACAGTAAAAAAACTGAAATATCTCAAATTAACCACCTAACTTTGCACCTAACAAAACTATAACAAGAACAAACCAAACCCTAAGCTAGCAGAAGAAAATCAAGAACAAATATCAGAACAGAACTAAATAAAATTGAGATTTAAAAATATCATGCAAAGGGTCAACAATATGTAAAGTTTGTTATTTGAAAAAATAAAACTGAGACTACTAGCTAGATTAATCAAGAAAAAAGAGGGAAGATTCAAAAAAGTACAATCAGAAATCACAAACGCAAAGTCACAGCTGATACCACAAAAATACAAAAGATCCTCATAGATTACTATGAGCATCTCTGTGTGCACAAACTAGAAAACCTAGAGGAAATGGATAAAATCCTGAAACACACAGCCTCCTAAGGTTGAAGGGGAAGGAATTTAAATTCTGTGCTGACCAACTGAATTAACAATAAAATCTACCAATCAACAAAACCCAGTCAAGATTAAATCACCACCTAATTCTACCAGACTTACAAAGAAGAGTTGGTATCAATTTTACTGAAACTATTCCAATAAAAAAAAAATCAAAAAGGAGGGATTTTTCTCTAATTCCTTCTATAAAACTATTATCATCCTGATAACCAAAATCTGCAAAGAACACAACAAAAAAATCAAAACTATAGGCCACTATCCCTTGTGAACATAGAAACAAAAATCCTCAGAAAATAGTAGCAAGTAGAATTCAGCAGCACATCAAAACATAATTCACCACAATCAAATGGATTTTATTCCTGGGATGCAATGATAGTTCAAAATTTGCAAATCAATAGATGTAATTCACCAATACACAAAATTATAAACAAAAACCATATGATCATCCCAACTGATGCAGAAAAGGTATTATTTTAAAAATCCACTATCCTTTCATAATAAAAACCTTTAACAAACCAGACACTGAATGAGCATACCTCAAGGTAATAAAAACCATGTATGGCAACCCATAGCCAACATCATACTGAATAAGCCAAAGTTGAAAGTGTTTCTCTCCTAAGACCTGGAACTACACAAGGATGTCCACTTTCACCATTCCTATTAGGCATAGTACTACAAATTCTAGCCAAAGCAATCAGGCAAGAGAAAGAAATAAAAGGCATCCCAAAAGGAAAACAGGAAGTCAAAATATATCTGTTCCCTGATGACATGATCTTGTAGCTAGGAAACCCTAAAGACTCCTAGACCTGGTAAATTACTACAATAAAGTCTAAGGATGTAAAATGAATACACAAAATTCAGTTGCATTTCCATACACCAACATTGAAGCTGAGAAACAAATCAAGAACTCAATCACATTTACAATTATCACACAAAAACAAAATACCTAGGAATACATTTTGTCAAGGAGGTGAAAGACTTCTACAAGGATAACTACAAAAGACTGATGAAAGAAATATGGATGACACAAACAAATGGAAAAACATTCCATGCTCATGGATGAGGAGAATCAGGATCATTAAAATGACTACACTGCCCAAAGTAATCTACAAATTTGACCCAATTCCTATCAAATTACCATCATTTTTCACAGAATTAGAAAAAAACTCTATTATAAATTCCATATGGAACCAAAAACAAGCCCAAATAGTCAAAGCAATTCTATGCAAAAAGAACAAAGCTAGAGGCATCACATTGCTTGACTTCAAACTATACTGCAAAGCTATAATCATCAAAACAGCATGGTATAAGGACAGAAAGTTACATGGAACAGACTGGAGACCTTGGAAATAAAGCTACGTACCTACAACCAACCCATCTTCAACAAAGTCAACATAAATAAGCAATGGTGAAAGGACACCCTCTTTAATAAGTGATTCTGGGAAAACTGGCTAGCCATATGCTGAGAAATGAAACTGGAGCTCTGCCTCTTACCATATACAAAAACTAATTCAAGTTGAATTAAAGACTTAAATATAAGACTTAACCCTGGAAAAGTCCTAGAAAAAAATTAGGAAAAACTCTTCTGAACATTGGCCTAGGCCAATGATTTGTGACTAAGACCTCAAAAGCAAATGAAACAGAAACGAAGACAAATGAATAAGACTTAATCAACAGAGAAAACACACAATCTGCAGAATGGGAAAAAATGTTTTCAAACTATGCATCCAATAAAGGACTGATAGGGTACTATTAGTTCTAACTATTATTAGTCATTTGTTGAATGCATGGAAAGTGTAGAAATTAGGCAAAGAAACTTAAATACCAAGAACAAAACAAGTATCTTCTTTAAAAAAGTGGGCAAAGAATGTGAACTAAAACTTCTCAAAAGAAATTATACAAGCAACCAACAAACAAGACAAAAATGTTCAATGATAATCCAATAAATACAAATTAAAACCATGAGATACCATCTCACACTAATTAGAATGGCTATTAAGAAGTTAGAATAGATAGTGGCAAGGTTGCAGAGAAAAGAACACTTGTATGTTGCAAGTGGGAATATAATTAGTACAACCCCTATAGACAACAGTAAGGAAATTTCTCAAAGATCTAAAAACAGAACCACCATTGAACCCAGCAATCCCACTACTGGGTATCTATGTAAAGAAAAAAAAAATCATTGTATCATAAACTAATCTACAATGTCATGTTTATTGTAGCACTATTCACACTAACAAAGACTTGGAATCAACTTACATGTCCATCAATGGTGGGTTGGACAAAGAAAATTTGGCATATATACACTATAGAATACTATGCAGCCATAAAAAGAATGAAATGTCCTTCACAGCAACTTGGATGCATCTGGAAGCCATTATCCTAACTGAAATAACACAAAAACATAAAATCAAATACAAAATGTTCCCACTTATAAGGGGGAGCTAAACAATGAGTATACATGGACATAAAGATAGAAACAATATATACTGAGGATTCTCAAATGGGGGACAGCGAGTTCTTAAAACTACCTATTGGATACAATATTCACTATTTGGGTGATGCATTCACTAGAAGTAAAACCCAACATTACTCGATATACTCCTGTAAGCAACCTGCGCATCTACCCCATGAATCTAAGATTTTAAAAAATATGTGTTTTTAATCAATTAGGAGTGACGACAGATTAACAAATCTGATACCCTACTTAAATGTATAAATTCATTTTCAAATATGAATATGCAAGGAAAATCTGTTTTGAAATCTTTGACAAGCTTTCCAAAGTTCATTATTGAAAACAAATTGTAATGTCATTATTCATTATTATGGCATAGTAATATACAGGCATAAATTTTCAACATTTAAAGAAATGTATTCATGTCTTTAAAAAGTATCAATCTATAGCTTTTTCCTTTTTGTATTGCATTACCTATTTCTAAATTTTCATTTAAAAAAAATTTTACTGGCATGGTTATATATTCAAAGTTCAATAAAAGTAAGTTTTCGCCTAACAAAGTACAAAGCAGGCCAAACCCTGCTTAGCTTCTGAGTGGAAGACAGTGGGGTGATATCTCAGGGATCTAGAACCAGAAATATCATTTGACCCTGCAATCCCATTACTAGGTACATACCCAAAAGATTATAAATCACTTTACTATAAAGACACATACATGCACACATGTGTTTACTGCAGCACTATTTACAATACAAAAGACTGGAAACCAACCCAAATGCCCATCAATGATAGACTGGATAAAGAAAATGGGGCACATGTACACCATGGAATATGATGAAGCCATAAAAAAGAATGAGTTCATATCCTTTGCAAGGACATGGATGAAGCTGGAAACCATCATTCTTAGCAAACTAACACAGGAACAGAAAACCAAACACTGCATGTTCTCACTTATAAGTGGGAGTTGAACAATGAGAACACATGGACACAGGGAGGGGAACATCACACACCAGGGCCTGTCAGGGGATGAGGGGGCAAGGATAGGTGAGTATTAGGATAAATATCTAATGCATGTGGGGCTTAAAACCTAGATGACAGGTTGATAGGTGCAGCAAATCACCATGGCACATGTATACTTATATAACAAACCTGCACATTCTGCACATGTATTCTAGAACTTAAAGTAAAATAAAACAAACAAAAAACAGTTTTCACTGTCTGTATATTTTCTGGCCAGAATCAGTACATTTTATTATTCTTATTGAAAATAATTGTGTCATTCCAAAGAAAATATCAATACACCACTGCTCATGCCACTGCTGTGAATGATCTAAAATTCATTTAACAAATTTATTTTCCATTTAATGAAAATAATATTTAACATTATTTTCTATTTAATGCAGCCAGAATGAATTTTGTCATTTGCAACTAATAACCCTGATCTTTTTAAGAGGATAATCAAAAGGAGTGGTTCAAAAGAGATTTCAAAGGCATAAAAGATACTCTACAGAATTGCTGTAACTGAAGAAAATAAAGAAATGACAAGATCTCATGACTTAAATGTGATGTCTCTAAGATTCAAAGTAAATACAGTATCTCCTTTATATGTATTTTTAAATAACTGCAAGTCCTTTAGGGCTTACCCTCTTCTAAATTTCTCTTGATGTGGGTACCTCTAGACGACCAAATATTGATAATACTGTTAAGTGTTTGGAGTTTCACTTATACATAGTATTTTAAAGCAGATGTTGAATTCAGAAATAGGAATAAATCATACTTTTTCTTTAAGGGGTTTACTAGGTTATTTGCAAAGGAAG
Source organism: Cacajao melanocephalus (assembly GCA_963573385.1). Lineage (NCBI taxonomy): Eukaryota > Metazoa > Chordata > Mammalia > Primates > Pitheciidae > Cacajao > Cacajao melanocephalus. The sequence continues at coordinate 5,924 of CAUYLG010016050.1, forward strand.
ACATATGCATTACAAAGGCAAGTAAAAATGAAAGCTCAACAGGTCAAAGCTCAATGTACAAAGATGATAGTATTGCTCTAGTAAGAAAATGCTGAAGATTTTTAACATTAACTTTCCCACTGTTCAACATTCAGTGATACTGTCAGGCAAAAAGTTCTATGAATTGTTTCATGTATGAATAATCACAACAGCAGCTAACATGAATTGGCTACTTCTATGCATGACACCCCCTTCTGAGCGTTGTATATCCTTTTAACTTATTAATTGAAATTCTTATACACTTAGGACTGGTTTTAAAGGACTGGCTTAATATGTATTTTTAAATGATAGCAAATACTTTAGGGCTTACCTCTTCTAAGTTACTCTTTATGGGAATAACTCTAGATGACCAAATATTGATAATAATGTTATCAATATTTTGGCTTTAAAGTCTAAAATATGAGAATCAATTAATAAATACTACCCAAAAACCATGACAGCATAATTTTTCAGGGGTAAATAAAATTATTTTTTGTGGTGCTTTTTAATATTGATAAAATATATTGCTATTTTTAAACAATGTTCTTTAAATTTACATCTCTTTATGTTCGTGTTTCCTGAGCACATTCCACATTTTTCTCTTTGTAATGTTATCAGTGTTCTGCAACAGACCTGGTATTATGAACTGGCACCACCACACACATAATCCTACATACATGTGCACATGGCATGCTTCCCTATGTATCTGGGTCATTGCCATCACTAGAGAAATTTTATGATCATAAAATACACAAGGTAAGCATACCTTATAAACTACCTTATGTAGGAATGACCTGAAGTGCCATCTGCATTCACAAAATCTAAAGCGTTCTAAAAATCATTTTCATCAGATGGAAGGTAAGAGCTTGTTTACATAATTAATTTGACTAAATAGTTCATTTTTTCTCCAATATCAAGTATTAAATTAAGCAACCCATAAACTTAAAATAGATGAATAAATGCATTGAGAATCTTCTCTAAGAAATGCTTTTTTAAGACAATGCCTTTTGTACTCAATATTATTAACTTACTAACTTCTATAATAGTTTTGTTCATTATGAATTTACTTGGTGTTAATATAGGTGTGAGTTTTTCTGGAGGGCAGTGATAACAAGCAATAACAAAATGGCAAAATATACTTTTGAAGAGACAAGCAAATTATAGCTTTAATAAAAACAATGCATCCATTTAACAGCCAACTAAAAGTGGAGATAATAAATGCTACAAGGCACAGAAGGCCATTTAGTTATTTAGAAATAACCAAAGAGAGACCACACAGTCCTTGAGTATCTCTGCTCATTCCCAGAAGTCTGAGTTTAGAAGTTGTATTATAGCTAAACATGTTCTTTAGCAATTCCTGTGCCTCCTTCTGTATGTCCCCTTGCTTTTCCACAGAGTGCCAATTACCTCTGAACTCTGCTCTTCCTCCCAAAGCCTTGCATCACAAAAATAGCATACTGCGTATGTATTACTCTTCCATATAGAGGGCAGTTTTTTTTTCTTTAAGATGGAGTCTCACTCTGTCACCAGGTTGGAGTGCAGTGGTGCCATCTTGGCTCTCTGCAACCTCCACATCCTGGGTTCAAGTGATGCCTCCTGAGTAGCTGGGGTTACAGGTGCACACCACCATGTGCAGCAAATTTTTATATTTTTAGTAGAGACAGGATTTCACCATGTTGACCATAATGGTCTTAATCTTTTGACCTCATCATCTGCTCACCTTGGCCTCCCGAAGTGCTGGGATTACAGGTGTGAGCCACTGTGCCAAGCTTTGAGTGCATTTTTAAGTTATAAAAATAAATCCATTGAGATAGTTCCAAACCTAAAATTATAACTCTTCAGACAAGGAGAAAAATGCTAAGAGAATTCTAAAAATTCTAAGATTGACATTTCAGGATACAGCAGTTAAGTTCCTACATCTGCAGATATCTCCTTCACTTTGTAGATTTAACCAGAATCTGACTCCCAGCCTCGAAATATTGTCTTGGAGTTTTCACTCCTCATACACAACAGGAAGACAGCTACTTCCGAAGAGTTATTCCTCCCCCAACCCAAGTTCAATGCTTGTTACTTTTAGTCTCATATTACTCATACAACACCCTTTATCCTCCCTTGAACTATCATCCATTCATTGAAAATGAATGTCTTTCTCTTTAGCTAATTTCCAGCATCATCATCAGTGACTTCCATATACAAATAACCAATACATATTCCTGACTTCATAGTTCTGTGACTTCACCTCCTATTACTTTCTGCTGTACTCCACTCAGTCACTTACTCACATGATCACCCACTAGTTACACCTTTCAAGTGAACTCTACCTCTGAAATCTAGACCTGGGCCTTTGTGATCACAATTTACATGTTTCCATTATTATTATTATTATTATTATATTATTATTTTGCGACAGAGTCTTGCTCTGTCACCCAGGCTAGAGTGCAGTGGTGCAATTCTTGGCTCACTGCAACCTCCACCTCCTGGATTCAAGTGATTCTCCTGCCTCAGCCGCCCCAGTAGCTGGGATTACAGGTGCCCACTAATTTTTTGTATATTTAGAAGATGTGGGTTTTCACCATGTTGGTCAGTCGTTTTAAACTCCTGACCTCAAGTGATCCGCCTGCCTCAGCTTCTCAAAATGCTAGGATTACAGGTGTGAGCCACCAATATCCTTAATCAGTTATTCCCAAGTTATGCTATTTTATTCACCTAGAAACCTCTCTTAATCTACCTACTTCCCCTGCTTTTAGCAGCCTCTATGTACCTTTACCTCTTTCCCTGTACAATAAAGATTTCACACCTCATCTTGAAGGTCTCTCTGACCAATTTCCTCTACTTCTACGACCCATTGGGCTTCTGCCATTCCATTTCACAGAGGCCAGTGCTGTTGAAATTTAGCTGCCTGATTTCTGTCTGTCTACTTCGGCAATCTAAGAGCAACTAGAGAAAATCTTACTACCAGATAGACTTGTACCTCTATAAGTTTATAGCCATTGACCTCACCAAAGGAACACTTCCCAAGCAACTCTTACTTCCAAATTAGAATCTTAAAGTTCCAGTCTTCATCACCTTCTCTTCAGTCTCAAATTTTAGCTTACCTATTATGCTGAAAAACAGGCAATGTATCATAGAGTAACTTCTGTAAGTTCTTGAAACAAATATACAAACCCACTGACATCTGCATTTATCCCTTCCTACCTCCCCACTTTTGTAAGAGAAGAGCTTACCCTTTTCACATCCAAACCTTTCATTTTGTGCTTGTGGTCATATTTCTACCAATTCCCCCTACACACGATCACTCACTCATTAAAGAGTTATTTTTTTCCAACTACTCACTCCTTCTCCTCTCTACTGGCTAATTATCATTAGCATTTACATCTACTCAGTTCTTCCCTCAACTCAAAACAAAACAAAACAAAACAAAACCAACTGTGCACTTCCCATCTCTTTTCTTTCACAATCGAAGTCCCTAATAGGTTTTCTCATGCTTTGTAATTCTTCACTGATAATGTCTCTTTCTCCTAAATTCCCCAGTTCTATAATGGAAACATCTTCCACTGATTCAAGAGAGCCAAGTGCGTGAGTCTCTTCCCAATAGCACGATGATGTAATACTGGCAGCTCAAAAATAATATAGGAATGTTTATCTCATGCAAACTAGCAAATGCTACACATCTATGAATCAGCTTTGTTTACCAGCACACTGCTCTTTATCTTCTTCCACCCATCCTGTAAATGTCATTTTGCAGCATTCTAGATGTTAATACACACAGGCTAAGTTTTCATTTTCTGAAATGCAAACATTATCTATGTACTAAGAATTCTCACATCTATGTCACAAGCCTAAAACTCACTTCCTATGGGTCTAAACCCAGGTTTCCAATGTTTCCCTCCATTTAAATGTCTCCAGCATATGTCAAATTTTACGTTTCCAAAACAGGACTCTTTCTTTCATAAAAACTCATCCTTTCTTTGTGCCATGTTTTAGTAAGTAACTCAGTTGCTCAAGTAAGGAATCTTTGTATTATACTTGACTCATCTTTCTTCACTTGGCTAGCACAGTCCACATTTCTCAAATCCACAAAATTTTTATCCTCTTCCTTACTGTTCTACAACCATAAGGTAAAATCTAAATTATGTCAATAGCCTTCTACATTGTTTCTTTACCTCCAGTACTATTCCAGGTTAATTCATTATCCACACTACAGCAAGACTAATGTTTTAAAAATCATGTAACTCTCATATTTAAAACGTTGATTAAATTCAAAACCCTTTTGTAGTTCATAAAGTATCTTTTAGTCTAGCTCCTGATTTTTCCAGGTTCCTCTCTGTTTTCTAGCTCTACTTCATGCTACGGCCATTTCAATGCATTTGTTCTCAATTTTGAGATGCTTCTGCTTTCTGCAAGGTCTTTATTTGTATCATTACTCTCTACCTCCCAAAGCCCTCTATTACCCCCTTGTGTCATTAGTCATTGCCTCTTATTTTTAATTCACTCATTATTATTATTAAAGATGGGGTCTTGCTATGTCGCCCAGGCTGGACTTGAACTCCTGGGTTCAAGTGATCCTCCCACCTCAGCCTCCTAAAGCACTGGGACTACAGGCGTGAGCTACCACGCTGGCCTATTTTTGCTTTCCAAAAAGTAAATCTCTTCAAAAAATTCAAATTTTCAATTCCTCTCAATATTAGGAGTGTGGATTTCTTTCAGATTTTGTATCAGATTTGTATGGTTCCCATGACAAATTTCCACAAATCTAGTTCCTTAAAACAACACAAATTTGTTACCTTAAGGTTTTGGAGGTCAGCAGCCTGACCACATCTCACTGGCCTAAAATCAAAGTGTCTGCAATGCTGTGTTTCTCTCTATAGTCTCTAAAAAGAACCCATTTCTTTGCCTTTTATAGATTCTAGAAACCACCCCAGTCTTTGACTCATGTTCCCCTTCCTTCATCTTCAAAGCCAGCAAAAACTGATGGTACCCTTCTCACGTTGTATCATGTGACCTTGCTTCGGCCATCACATCTCCTCCTCAGACTCTGACTTTTATGCATCTATTTTTCAATTTTAAGGAGCTTGAGGTTACACTGAATCACCTGAATAATCCAGGATAATCGTTCATTTAAAGCCCTTTCTTTAATGTATCTATAAGGTAATGCTTTCTCAGGATTACACTGTGGACACTTTCAGAGCCATTACCCTGCCTACTGCAGATCCTCTTCTCCTCTTACCAAAGTTCTGGGTGTTCAGTGTACATTCATGAATATTCAATGATGTGTTTTCCCACACCATTGAAGATAAAACCCTGCAAACAGCTCTACACGTTTTTTTAAGTACCTAGGGATATTAGCAGAGACTCAAAGTACCACAATTCATCATTTTAAAGACTAATATTTATTAAGCAAACTTCTGTTTATGGCTTTATCTTTTATACTAAGGAAGATATATGGGCCCAAGCATTCTTGATCAATTTTACATTCTATGTTTCAAATGTTCTGTGCCATGATAGTAACTGTACTTACTATTTGAAATGATGATCAATAAAAGTTTAGACCAAAAAAATTTCATTTAAATATGTTAATTTAAATATGTTAATTAGGATGTTAGAATTTTTTTTTTTAAGAGCATAGTGGACCCACTTTCTCTGGCAAACCTTAAATGATATGAAAAAAATTGAATATTATTATAAGAACAAAGCACAGTCTTTTGTCTTACACTCCATCAATTACCAGCATAGTATAATGTGAAGACCAAAAATTTCTTTTCTTTAGGACACAATACAAAAATACATCCAGGTCCTCAATAAAAGTTAGCTTAATCTGAAAACATGCTAAGTACATGAAGTTCTGAAGTTATAGGAAAATGTGATGCAAATAAACAACAATTTTCTGCTGGTAATATTTCATAATACAAATATATTTAACTTAGAAAATAAATGCTCAAGAGATATCAACACTGGCATGCTTATATCTATCCATTGTATTTCACTGTCTGAAAATGAGATAGGCTGTCATAGTTAAAATTAAATTCAAACTTGAGTCCTCACTTGGACAATTTCTATCACTAGAAAAATAAACATTTAGAGACAAAATTTATCATTGATAAGGGAATATGCAACGAAACCAGTTCCCATCTTCATGGTTTCATAACCCATAATCTTCTATAAAGGATTTTGCAAACAACTGCAATGTGTGAGATTTTGTATGATCCATATAGGGCCTGAGCAGGATGGCTGCTAGGCAAAGCTCCTTTGCCCTCAAAATATGTTGTCCTTTGGTCAGCTGACCAATGTCAGTAATATGCTACTTTAATTACTCATTTAGTTTTTGAAATACAAAATTTCTAAATGCCTTCATTTTCAAAATGGAGTAACACAAGAACCACTCATCTTTATTTTTTCTGTTAAGACTCAGCTCCTTGGGAAGGCATACAAGGGACAAGGAGATTTTTTTAAGAATGAAAAGTTGGGGAGGGCAGTGGAGTGAAGGGAGAGCTGGGCAATGAGGCTACCAAATGAGGTCCTGGATACTTTAAAGGCACAAGAAATTTCAGGAAGGAAGGTGAAGAGAGCTTGCTGACTTTGCAGTTTTACCTAGAACCAGCCATGCCAGAGACCATTGTATTTGCTTTTGCTTTACTTTGTTAACTCAAGTTATTAAAAGCATAGAGAATCTAGTCTGGTCAGATCTCTTTAGATCAGGTTCCTTCTAATAGGACTCAGTACAGGTAGAGGAGCCACAGCCATAGTAAGCCAGAACGAGGTCCACAGGGTGGAGTCTGCTCAAGACTGTCCGGTCTGTGCTTGCCCAAATTGGTCACAAAAGTGAAGAAATTTCCTCTGATAATCTTTTAAAATTAACAAATTTTTAATCTGCTTACTGTGGCTCAATAATTAAGCTACTGACCTCGTAATTCAAAGGTTTAAATGATTATTTCTGGACAATATTTAAAAACATAAGTTTGCATTTTAGTGTTTTCAAAATCAGAATCCAAAAGTTCATGCATAAGATTCTTATGTTCGTGCTGTCTTCTATTTTAGAAACTCCTAAATTTGATTAAACAGCAGTTACAGAAAGCTATATTTTATCTTAATAGAAATTTGTATTGAAATGCTCTAGTGACTTCAATGTGTATGGAATTCTAAAAATGCTTTTGTTTTTCTTCTCCTAGAAGGAAGTACTTCAACAGTTACTCTTGAAAGTCACTAAAATGTTTTTAAAGTTTATTTCAATGCTCCTCAGTCTCAAAAAAAAAAAAATACTTTTAAAACAGCTTTGAAAAAATATATAGTTTGGAAAAACTTGTTTCATACTGAAATGAAGGACAGTAGCTATGAAATATTTACAGACTTGATGCATGCTTTTTTCAAACTGCCTAAAGACAAACATGGTGCTTCAGACAAATAGTGTCTAGAGATAATCTGAATGGGGGGACCAAGTTACTGTACTTGTTAAGAAAAGTGAATAAATGTACATTGCTATGAAATATTCAGCTTTATTCCAATGACTATCTTTCAAATTCCCTTATCAATGATAAATTTTATTTCTAAGTGTTTGTGTTGTCTATATATTTTTCTCTTCTGGTGATAGAAATTGTCCCAATGAGAACTCAAGTTTGAATCTAGCTGTAACTATGTCAGTCAGTATCAATTACAGACAATGATATGCTGTGGGTAGATATAAGAATGCCAGTGTTGATATCTCTTGGGCAGTCCTTTCTTAAGATATTTGTATTATGAAAGATTACAAACAAAAATGTTATACAATGGATACCTATATGCACACTTTCAAAAGGTTACTAAATCTCATGCATTACTGTAATTATTTCATAATTTTATTTAAGTTATAGAATGGAGAAAGTAGAACAGTGGTTATCAAAGCTGGCAAGGATAGTAGGAAGGGCGGATGAAGAGAGGTTGGTTAAGAAGCACAAAAATACAGTTAGATAGAAGCAATAAATTGTAGTGTCCAATAGTAGTCAGGTGAATACAGAACAATCTTTTCTGTTTTTTCTCTTTAAAGGTGCAAATTTTAGAATAAATGACCTAAATAATGGCATTACTTCTGTACTTAAACTGGACTGCATAAAATTTGTTTAAATAGTCACACAGCTGAGAATTCTATAGTGTTATCAAGATGATGTGTTTCAAAATTCAGAACAGTAAAAATTCAAATTTAAAGTTGTAAGAAAATATGAACTGTAAAAATGTGCAGTTTGCAATTCATTAGACAATCTGTAAAATAGTATTAAATTTTAGTCAATTTACTATTTAACAGAATTGTTTTATATAAACAAGAAGACTCTACAATTTTTTAACTCCATTTGATGAGAACAGCTTGAGGTCTTTATTTTTCCTCAATCTTGCAGTTTCCTAGTTTGTGATTTCTCCTCAAGTTATAAAACACTATAATTTCTGAAACAGTGCTTGTAAAAATCATTAAAGTTCTCCATTATTTAAAAAGCTTAAGTGTCTGAATTTCCAATTACATTGCTATCTCAGTCATTACATGAGATGTTTCTAAGTAAAATCATGATGGAAACAAGTTGAGAACTAACCGTATGATTTCAGCATGGCCTGATGGCCACATCTGATACCAAGTGTGGAGAGCAAAATATTTCAATAGGTAGCACTCTTTAAGTCCTGTGGGAACACCAGATTGAACAACTACCCACCCACAGACACACGTGCATGTGCGCACACGCACACACACACACACACACACACAAATGTTAATAAGAACCAAAAATCAGGTGAGCAATCACAATACCTTTTCATGATTCTTATCACTAAAAGAGGCACTGAAGAGGGTTAGAAATATCATCTTGAATTGTTGATGCCACCCCTCCCCAACACCATGGCAGCAGCCACGTGCCATGGTGAAGGAATCCATGCAATTGGCAGAGGAGAGAGCAATGATTATGGGAATTTTCACTGGAACCCAGTGCTTCCCTGTCAGAGCAGAAAGCAACAGGAGGCAGTACTCAGCTGACGCCCATCGAGGGAGCATTCAGATCAGCACTATCCAGGGGCGAACTGGGCATCTCAGTGGTTGGAACCTGAATTCCACTAAGTCTTACCACGGTGAGCTAAAGGGCTCTGGGGTCCTAATAAACTTGAAAGGCAGTCTAGGGTAAGTCTGCAAAAACCAGATGAGCTTGAAGCCTGTAGAGCTGGAGGCACATGACCCAGTGGGAAACCAGCTGGGGCAGCCAAGGGAACATGTGCCTCCCCTCTCCCAACCCAAGGCAGCACAGCCCAGAGAGACCCCTTCCTGCTGTCTGAGGTGAGGAGATGGAAAAGTAAAGATAATTTTGTCTTGCAACTTGGATACCAGCTCAGCCACAGTAGGATATGGCACCAGGCAGAGTCCTGAGGTCCCCAGTTCAGGCCTTGCTTCTAGATGACATTTCTAGACACACCCTGTGCCAGAAGGGAATGCACTGCTTTAAGAGGAAGAATCCAGCCCTGAAAGGATTCATCACCTGCTGGCTAAAGAGCCCATGGGCCCTGAATAATCATCAGTGGTACCCAGGCAGTTACTCACAATGGGCTTTGAATGAGACTCAGAGATGTGCTGGCTCCAGATGAAACTCAGCACATTCCCAGCTGTGGTGGCTATGGAGAGGGACTCTGAGAAAAGAAACGGGAAGATTAATGGGGACTTTGTCTTGCAGTTTTGGTACCAGCTCACCCACAGTGCAGTAGAGCACCACATAGGCCCTTGGGGCCCTGATTCCAGGCCTTGGCTCTTGGACAGCATTTCTGGACCTGCCTTGGGCAATAAGGGAGCTCACTACACTAAAGGATAAGTACCATGTCTGGCACCATTCACTGTAAGCTGACTGAAGACCCCTTGGGCCTTGAGTGACCATAGGCAGTAGCCAGATCATACTTGCCATGGGCCTGGGGTAGTGGTGTCCTTGGAAAAAGAAACCTCTGCTTATGGAAAGGAGATGGAAGAGTGGCAAGGACTTTGTCTTATGGCTTGTGTGCCACCTCAGCTACAGTAAATAGAGCACCAGGTAGATCCCTAAACTTTCTTACTTTAGGTTCTGACTCCCAGGCAGTACCTCTGGGCCAACCTGAGACTGGGGGAAACTCACCACCATGAAAGGAAGGATACAAGCCTAGTGGCTTCTCTTCCTGCTGATTGTAGGACACTAAGGCCATGACTGATGATAGGCAGTATCCAGTCAGTGATGAGCGCAGTCATTGGGTGAGACCCATAGCTGTGATGGCCTCAGGTCTGGCCCAGCATAGTCCCAGTGGCAGTGGCCACAGGTGTGCTTATGTCACCTCTCCCTCAATTTCAGGAAGCTCAGCACAGAAAGTGACTCCATTTGTTTGGGGAAATATAAAGGAAGAGAAAGAGAGTTTCTGTCTAGTAATCTAGAGAACTCTTCCAGATCTCATCCAAGACCACCAAAGTGACACCTTCGTAAGTCTGCAAGAGCCACACTGTTACTGGGCTTGGGATGCTCCCTAATGTAGACACAGCTGCACTAACAAAAAACAGGTTACACTACTCACGTTCCTTCAAATAACTGAAAAGCCATGGAAAGCCCTCCCAAGAAGAATGGGTACAAACTCAGATTATGAATATTATCATACCTAATTCTTCAATGTCTAGACACAAACACATATCCATAAGCATCAAGCCTATCCAGGAAGATATGTCCTCACCAAATGAATTAAGTAAGGCACCAAGGACCAATCATAGACAGAGATATGTGACCTTTCAGACAGAGAATTCAAATAGCTGTCTTGAAGAAATTCAGTGAAATTCAAGATAAAACAGAGTAGGAATTTGGAATCCTATCATATAAATTTAACAAGAAGATTGAAGTAATTTAAAAGAATCAATAAAAAATTCTGGAGTTGAAAATACAATTGACACACAAGGATGAACCTGAGTCTCTTAATAGCAGAACTGATCAAGCAGAAGAATTACTGAGCTTCAACATAAGCTATTTGAAAACACACAGTCAAAAGAGAAAAAAGAAAAACAAAGAATGAAACACATCTGCAAGAGCTAGAAAATAGCCTTAAAAGGGCAAATCTAAGAATAATTACCCTAAAACAGGAAGTTAAGAAAGACATATGTGTAGAAATTTCATTCAAGGATGGAGAGATCAAAGATGGCTGATTAACAGCAGCTCAGGATTGTAGTTCCCAGTGAAAGCACAGAGAGCGAGTGGACGCTGCATTTTCAGATGAATTTTTGTTGCCCACAGACTGGGAGATTCCCAGCAGAGGAGCCACAAGGGTCACCAGCACGACTTTTTTGGCCGGCGCAGCTGTTTGGCCGGCACCCCAGCACGGCACTTCTCGACCCGGAGTATACGGGACGGGGTGCCCTTTGAGTCCGGCTCGGCTGGTCCCATCCCCACAAGGAGAACAGCAATTGGAAATGCTGAGGACTGAGAGTGTCACAGCAAGCAGTCGAATTGGGAAGGTCCAGCTCGGCGGGGAAGGGGCGTCTGCCGAAGGAAAACAAAGAAACAGAAAAAACTTCATCACCAAGCCGGACGTCCACTCAGACCCAATCTGAAAGTCGGCAATTACAAAGACGACAGGTGGATAAATCCACAAAAATGGGAAGAAACCAGTGCAAAAAGGCTGAGAACACCCGAAATCAGAATGCCTCTCCTCCTACAGGGGGTCGCAGCTCCTCATCAGCAAGA